>VWZX01002149.1:7635919-7820902 GCA_013399015.1 Galbula dea | reverse complement strand
GGTGATGGAGGGGCGCGGGGTTGCTGGGAGAGGACAGGTCTGGGGACGTGGGACCCAGGGGCATGGGAGTTGGTATGCATGATGCGGGGGTGGGGACACGGGACAGGAGGCTGGCGATGTGGCACATAGCCTAGGGCACAGGGTTGTGTATACGGCACACAAGGCTGGGGTCACGGGACACAGAGCTAGGAACATGGGACGCAGTCCCACGGACATGGGGCACAAAGCTGTGGAGATGGGCACGGTCCCAGGGACACGGAGCACAAGGTTGGGAACATGGGATGCAAGGCTGGGGACATGGAACACAAGGCTGGGGACTTGGGATACAGGGCGGGGGTACAGGATGTATGGATGAGGACACGGGACAGAAAGCTGGGGACACAGGACAGAGTCTTTGGGATGTGGGACACAAGGCTGGCGAGATAGACACAGTCCCGGGGAAACAGAGCACGAAACCGGGGAGACAGGACACAGGGCCAGCAACATGGGATGCAAGGCTGGAGACATGGGGGAGAGGGCTGGGGAGTCGGACATAGTCTTGGGAAGGCACAAGGCCGGGAATACAGGACAAGGCTGGGAAGATGGGACACAGTCCTGTGAACATGGGACACAAAGGTAGGGACACACAACATGGTCCCAGGGATTTGGCTGCAGCAGGGCTCTGGGGCAGAGGAGGGAACAGTGCTTCAGTCACAGGGCACAAAAGGGGGATGCAGAAGTGTTATTAGAGCAGTGGGCCATGATGTGGCATGCCAGCCCTGCCCATCCCTCTGCTCTTGGCAGGGCCAGGAGCCAATCACCCCAACCAGCCCCACGATTGGGCTCAGTTGCCCACACCCCCTCCCTGCCTGGCTCCAGGGCTGCATTTACACTCCAACCCCACTTCCTGCTAAGCTGAGTTTTAGGTGAGCCTATACGGGGTCTTCTACCTTGCTCACTTGATTTTCTTCTAGATTGTTTTCTGGGTTGACCCCAGCCCTGCTATGACCCCATGGATGGGACTGTGGTCCCACAGGGCTCTGCTCATCTCTGGGGCAGTGTGATGGAGATCCTTAGTGTGAAAAACATTGGACCAGTGGCCACAGCCAGAGCAGACGTTGCCTGCACACATTACACAGGGACCGGAGGTGACGCTGAGGACATCCTGCCAATTGCAGAGGGCTTGGACTAAACAGGCATTTAAGGTCACAGCTCGCCTTTCCACAACTCAGTGGTCAACACAGTAAGTCCTGCTGGCTGCCCAAACGGACTCAGCCCAGCCCCCAGAGAGTTTCCAGCCTCGCTGCAGCAGTGATATACAGAGCAGAGCCTCTCATGCTGAGAGGGAGACGGAAAAGAGCCATGCCAGCTTTGGCTCTTTGGATTTGGGGCAGTGGGAAGCAGCCGGCTAAGAGGGCAGGTGGCCCCAAGAGAGAATCTAAAGCACAGGGACTGATTTAATGACCCAAATCTTGCTGTTGGGGTAAATTCCCAGCAAAACACCGTCTTATCTTTCAGCAAGGGGAAAAGTTAGAGATGAGAGACATGTTTTATCTCCCATTGTTTTCCCCCTCATGGGCATCTCCACAAAAACCTTTGTCTGGGGCTGCTGGGGTGGGCTGGAGAGGCGGCAGTGACAGCTGGGACAACGTTCTCAGCCCTTATTTGGACTCAGCTTTTGGGAAGAACTGCAGTTTCCCAGCAGTGCTGGACCCTAAGCTGGAATTGCAAAGCAAAAATAAGGTGGGTTTTTATTTTTGGCATCCCTGCAACTAAACTCAGGGAGAAAATCCAATTTGCTCTGATAGGCACTGCACTACTGTCCTAGCTGGTCCCAAACCAAAACCCCATGTCCTGCAGCCCTGCTGGTACATGGGGTTCTGGTTGCTGATGCTCTCTCCTCGCACGTTCCTACAGGAATTTCCGGTCGAACATCCATTTCTTCCTGCACCAAGGCAAAACATCATGCTGTGTTGTACGAGAAGGGGAAGTTGAGGACATACCCCTGGGGAATGTTGAGAAGTGTGATCATGTCCATAGCTCACCAGAACAGCTGAGTTGTGGAGGAGCTTCAGCTCTGCTCTGGATCTTCTGGAAGAAGCCAAGCAAGAGGCAGCCTTGGGGGGCCCTGCAGCCTTTCTCGGCCCATGATCCACACGGATTCAGGGGTGAAAGGGCTAGGAAACCCGTCTCCAAGGAGTCCTGCTCTCCCCCAAACATGGCCACATCTCCCTCTGCTGGCAGGACAAGGAAGGAACTGGAGTCCAGGCTGTCCCCAAGAGATGTCCCCAGCAAGAGGCTGTCATGCCAGTGTGTGACCAGGGTACATGACCCAGAAGGATGTTAGCTCCCTCTTGACAGAACAGCAGATGACACTTTATTCCCAAATTAAACCATGTACAGTGGAGTTAGTGCATAAGAGGCAATGGATCCAAAGCTGGAATATAAATAAAGGACACAGATAAGAAAAAATGTGGGTCCTTTTTTTTTTTTTTTCAAAGATGTGGAAACTGGCCACTTCCTAGGGCCATGTAGTGCTTCACAGGACCAGATGAAACCCACCAGCAGCAGAAGGCACTCAGCTCTTGATAGGAGTGGATGCAGCCTTCATGGTCTTCTTTAGGTGATGGTAGTTTGGCAAGATCTTCATCAGGAAATCCAGCTGCAGCGTCTGGGGCTGGAAAGATAGGCAGGGGAGGTCAGGCAGCAGCACTGCTGTCACCGTGATGACAGCTGGCAGAGGAGGGGAGAGTGATAGTATGTCGCTCGTGTGTGACACCCACCTGTGGCCGCTCGGTCTGGACGCGGCGGAGACAGTCAGCCCCATAGATGACAGTGTTTTCAGGGATCACCTCATAGGTGTTGACATTACAGCAGGCCCCAATGATGCAGCCGCTCGTCAGGATGACATTCCTGCCGACAAACGCTGTCGGATGGACAGACAGAAGGTAATCTCTGTGAGAGTTGTGCCCATGGTGCGAATAAACCCCGCACCACCAAACATCAACATCACAAGCTCCTCAGAGCCAGGAACCAAATCAGCCCAGCTCCCACCATGGCTGTAAACACATGTGGGTTCTCGTGAGAATAGCAGCTTTGTGACAGGCTGAAGCTTGGCCTCAGCTATAGCAAGACAACACCATGAAATGCTCTGCCACTTCCACTGTCTACAAGAGCAAAATCTGACAAGGGCCAAGATGATTAAGTAGAGATTTACCTTTGGATTCGATCACATTGTTATCTCCCACCTTCATTGCTTGGGAATCTATAGGTCCATGTTAAAGAAAACTGTAAAGTGTTTGGGATTCATCTGAAAAGGTAAACCCTGACATCATTTGCAGACCAACACCCTGTACCTCAAATTGCCCCGACTACTTAAAACCCAATAGACCCCACAAGTGCTTCCCCCTGTACTGATCCCAAATCATAGTGTATCAGTGGCCTGTCTCATTGCACAGCAAGGATTCAACACCCAACCTCAAAAACATTGTTGGTGCCAATGACCATTGGTTTGGGTTCAACCTCTTCGGTTTCTGGTGTAATATTTTCTGGATACCTGCAAGACAGAAGAATGTTTCTCAAGTTTTGAGATCACAAAGCTACTGCCCTGTTTAGCAGCTCAACTTTGTGAAAGCCTGCAGTCATGTATACCCCATGAATGCAGCTGGACTATCAGGGGTTTGAGATTGTTTGCTCTTGCACAGGGTCTCTCATTCTCAGGACGAGCATCCTTTTCCTCTGTCAGCTGAAGGAGGATTTGCAGAGGGAGGACTTCATACCATTATAGAATCGTTTAAGTTGGAAAAGACCTTTAAGATCATCAAGTCCACCGTGTCCCTCAGCATCATGTCTATATGTCTTTTCAGTCCCTCCAGGGATGATGACTCCACCACTTCCCTGGCCAGCCTGCATCAGGGATTGACATCCCTTTCGCAGAAGGACTTTTTCATAATATTCAACCTAAACCATCCCTGGCACAACTTGAGGTTGTTTCCTTTAGTCCTATCACTTTTTACCTGGGAGAAGAGACTGAAGCCACAGTGCCACAAGCGTACACAAAAGCACAAGTTTGTGGGGGTTTTTTTGTTTGTTTGGGTTGTTGTTTTTTTTAAATTCTACCTCTCCAGAGGTTTTTAAGTTGGCTCCTTAGAGAGCTGTAAGCACACACTGATGTTGACAAGACTAACACAGGGACTGTGTCAAAATGCCACAAAAATCACCAACCCTCTGCAAAACTCAGCCCACGAACACCACTGTGGCATCCCAAACCAACCATCTCTCCATCTGGCCTGGCTCTGAGGGGCACCGTTCCCAGACAAGCTGGGCTGGGAGGGTTATTGGTGTTGGGCGAACCATGTTGAGATGCTGGGCTGGGGGATAACCCCTTGGAGAGTCCTGTCCAGCTTCTTACTGACCCATTTATGATAAGAGCCTGCTCCTCGATCAGGTTGCCTTCCCCGATAATGATCGGTCCTGCTTCGGCGATGATCCTTGCCTTGGGGTGGATCACAGTTCTGGGGCCTACCGGAGAAGAGCCCAGTGTCACCTCGACACCCACAGCAGCACCACCGGGGAGGGGGAGGAGGGTACGGGGACCTTACCGATGGTCACGTCTCCGCGGATCTCGCTCTCCACGCACACCACGGCCCCCGGGGCGATCTTCACGCTTCGGGAACGGACCGGGAGAGTTGTCAGGGGGGAATCGTTGCGGGGAAGAGAGCGAGGGGGAGGATCCGCTAAGGGGGGGGAGGGGGAATCGGCTCGGGGGAGCGAGCGGGAATGCGGGGAGAGAGAAGCGGCGGGACAGGCGGCCCCGTCGCATCCCGGGGGAGGGAGTGCGTACGCGGGACAGGACTACGATGATTCGCAGCATTCCAGTGCGGAGCGTGGGGGATATAGGGACTCACCTCTTCTGCACCTTCTCCGCCATGACAGCGGTGCTCGGCGGCGAGCTGAGTGCGCCTGCGCCGGGCCGAGAGGTGGGACAAGGGCTGCAAGGCTTGGGGCCGTGCACCTCGGTCTTGCGCGTTCCCCTAGACGCAGCAGAATCCCCCGTGTGAGGCTCTTTGCCCGCAGTGCTTCCTGTACCGCCAGCGGCGACGAGCAGGTGAGCTCTAGGACC
Source organism: Galbula dea (assembly GCA_013399015.1). Classification (NCBI taxonomy): domain Eukaryota; kingdom Metazoa; phylum Chordata; class Aves; order Piciformes; family Galbulidae; genus Galbula; species Galbula dea. Next base: position 7,815,801 of record VWZX01002149.1, on the reverse strand, counting down.
CCGCGGCAGCTAGCTAGCCCGCCCCGCCTGCTGGCTCCGCCCTGCCCCGCCCGCAACAGGACCCGACCCCGCGGAGCCACCACGCCTGGGCGGGGCCTGCGGAGTTTTGGCCCCCGGCAGCCACCATCTTCTTTCTCGTGCTTCCTGCTTCAGTTTAGGGGAGAGAGGCGATGGGTTGTGGAGGGTTTGTGGGTCAGAGCTGCGGCCCCGCGGGGTAGCGGGGGCCGCACGGTTAGGGGCGAGGCTGGCCCGGCCCGGCCCGGCCTGGCTCGGCTCGGCTCGACTCCACTCCACGAGTCTCGGGCGCTCGGAGACGGGGGTGAGGAAGCGAGATCGGCTGGAGAGGCCGCGATGGGTGCAAGGCCGAGTCCGGGAAGGGGCGGCCAGGCCCAGGTGTGTGGGCGAGCGAGGCTTCGCCAGCCCGGCGCCGCGGGACGCCGGCGTGGAGGAGCGGCCGCGCTGCTGTAGGGTCCGCGGAGCAGATGTTGGAGCAGCGAGGCTTGGGGCGCCGGGGATAAAGCCCGGAAGGCCGGAGCCCAGCGCCTCCTCGCCCAAGCCACCTGTGGTGACACGGGGCAGAGCCCGCCCCGACAGTTCACCCAGTGACTTCCTAAGCGCCACCCGATACTGCCGGAGGTTCTAGGCCCGTGCCGACATCACACGCCAGACTGCGAGGGAATTGGGCTCAGAACTGGGGGCTTTGGGGACTCAAACTCGAGTCAGTTGTGGGGCTCCACAGTACAGGCTTAGCGGTGGGTGTTGGCTGAGGTGGCCCCTGATTTGAGGCCTGTTCTGGGGCTCGGACCAGGCCCAGAAGGTTGGTTTGGGGTTCAGAACTAGGCCCAGGGGTGGAGTTTCACACAGCAAGACCTGGGCTGGTAACACGGATAAGAAGCTCCCAAGACGTAGCTCGTGGGGTTTGGGGTGCAGAGCCAGAGATCAGGGGTTTTGCAAATCAAGGCGAGGTGGAGGGCCAGGGACTGTGGCATTACTGTTAATGTTGTTACTGGTATTATTATTCCATTTGTAGTTATTAAACAGTTCTCTCAAAGAGTTTTACTAGGTTTGGGTTTTTTTTATTATTCTCCTTCGGATGTGTGGGTGTAGTGAGTGAGCAGCTGCATGGGGCTTAGTTGATAATGGTATATAAACCATGGCGGCTGGAGACAGACCAAGTCCTGTGTGGCTGAGGCTCAAAACCGGGCTCAGATGGCCAGCTTAGAAACAGAGACTGCATCCTGCATTTGGCAAACTGAAAAGCAGGCTCATGGGCTGGTTTTAGGGCTCATCAACAACGAATGAGTCCCGGGGGGTTTGATGGTCAGACACAGATGAGGCTGTTCCACATGTTCCAGTCTTGGAAATAGACCCAGTCCTGTGTGGACTGGGTCAGAAACAGACTTCAAGTCCTGCGTTTGGGGGCTTGAAGCAGAGACCAAATCCTGTGTGTTTGAGCTCAGAAACAAAGTCCTGCATTTCTGGAGGCTTAAAACCAGGCTCACTTGTTCAATTTTTTTTGTCTCATAAAGAGACACTATGTACTACACTTGGGAGGGAGCTCAAATTAAGGCTCATTTGGCCAGGTTTAGAGCCTACAAATGGAGGCTAAATCCTGCTTCTTGAAACCAGGGTCAAAGTGCTGTGTTTTAGTGCTTGAAACTAACCCCATTTGGCCTGTTTGAGAGCTGAGAAACAAACCCAAGTGCTGTATTTTAGGGCCTTGCATGCGACACCAAGCCCCTTGTGTTTTGTAGGCTTGAAACTTGGCTCATCTGGCCACTGTTAGGAGCTCGCTCCAAGTGTTGTTTTGGGGACTTTGAGGTGTGCCCTCACCAGCACTGAGTAAAGGGAACAATCACCTCCCTAGTCCTGCTGGTCACACTATTTCCGATACAGGCCATGCTACTGCTGGCCTTCTTGACCACCTAGGTACACAGCTGGCTCACATTCAGATAGCTGCTGACCAGCACCCCCAGGTCCTTTTCTGCCAGGCAGCTTTCCAACTCTGCCCCAAGCCTGTAGGGTTGCATAGTGGTGTTGTGGCTGAAGCGTAGGACCCGGCTCTTGGCCTTGTTGAACCTCCTATCATTGGCCTTGGCCCATCGATCCAGCCTGTCCCGTTCCCTCTGCAGAGCCTTCAGGCAGATAACACTCTTGCCCAACTTGATGTTTGCAAACTTACTGAGGGTGGCTTGATCCCCTCATTCAGATCATCGTTAAAGATATTAAACAGGACTCTCCCCAAAACTGAGCTCTGGGGCACACCATTTGTGACTGGTTGCCAGCTGGACTTAGCTCCATTCACCAGCACTGTGTAAATCTGGAGAACACCTGCACATAAACTTCTGAACACACACCGAGTGACCAGACACCTTTGAGAACCACTGCTCTGAAGACCTGCGTGAGCACACGAGCACAAAAAAAATCCCTCTCATAAAAACGCTGATATTAATTTAATCACGTACTTACTAGTTACTTCCATTATTTCATCTGCAGTTCAGTAGCGTTTAACTGGAAAGAACCGTGCAAGGTTAAAAACACCTGTGAGGGAGGCGACGGGTGACAAGCTCTCTCAGAGGCCAGAAAGCCTCCCACGCTCCGCGTCTCCTCAGCTTCGTCTCGCTTCGCCTGCCGCACCCGCAACGGGGCGGGGAGCGGCTGCCGGCGGCGAGGAAGGGTCACAAGGCTCCGTGTGTGTGGAGGTGCTTCTTCATCAAGTTCCGGCACACCGACAGGCCCGTCCCTGGCGCGAAGTAGAGGGAGGCCGCAGCACCTCCCCCAGCCTTGCCACCGAGGCCCCGCCCCGCCCCGCCCCGCCCATGGGTTAGGTGCGCGCGCTTAGGGGCGGGCACGGGCGGTGGGTGTGCGGCGCAGGCGCGGCAGGGAGGAGAAAAGCGGAGGCCGGGCAGGGGCGCGGGGCTCAGCCCGCAGGGAGGTGAGGAGGTGAAGCGAGGTGAGGTCAGGTGAGGCGAGGCGAGGCGGCCGGGCCGTGGCGGCTGCTGGGGTCAGGAGGGAGCTCTCCAGGCCGCGGAGCAGTGCCGGCTGCGGAATATAGCGGGAGGTCTGCTCGGGCAGGGCCGCAGAGCTGCCAGTGGCTCCCGGAGGGTCCTGCGCGGAAGCCGCTGCAGTACTGCCGTTCCTCCGGCAGTGGGTCCGACAACTGGTGCTGACGTTAACCATTCCTGTTCCGTCCGACAGCGAAGGGCAGGGATGCGGAGGTGGGTGCGGGCGGACCCGAAAGAAACACGAGCGTCCCTGTGGGCCTGTGTCCGTTACAGGACTGCCCATGATAACGGCGAAGGCCCTTCCACTTCTGTATGTGTTCGGTAGCCCATTCCAGAAAGATCAAGACCGAGAAGGCAGCAGTTGCATCACTCACACGTAGTGTTATTTTATGCATTAGAGAGTAATCTAGATCAGCTGTTTTCTGTAAATTGAAGCATCATATTTAAACTCGAAGAATCTTGTTTACATACTACATAAGGCTCTAGTGAGGATAGTTAAATGATGTTTAAAAATGCTCTTCTGCCTGAGGCTTCAGGGCTAGCTTTTCAACACCAGTTGGGGGGGAAAAAATCTGAAATCCATATATAAAGGCAGTTAGATTAACTGTTGCCTCGATGTTCTCTGCTTTTATCTTTTTTCTTTCTTTAAATAGAGCATCTGTCAGGAAAACTCTCTTCAACAGTGAAAAGAGACGATTCTACAATGATGAATGCTGACATGGATGGTATAAGTTGTTATTTTTTCTACTTAGTTGGAAATGATCTTGTTACAGAGGTTGCATTAAAACTCATATGATTTATTGCAGCGGTTGAGGCTGAGAATCAGGTGGAATTAGAAGAAAAAACACGGCTTATTAATCAAGTTTTGGAACTGCAGCACACACTTGAAGGTTAGCAGTTTGATACATCAGATATTTTACAAGCACACAGTAATAAGCAAAAAATAAGCAGTTCTGCCCTCCCTGTCACTGTTGAGAAGTACATCACTTAGGCAGTAAAATACCTAAGCAAAGTCTCAGAACTACTTGTGTTATTTTTTCTTCCCCCCTCTATGCCACATCATGTTTGCTCAGCAAACATAAAACAGATGAAGCAGAAGGGGCAATAGGGTTAACTTTCCCAGGCTCATGAGTTGACATGCATCTTTGAATCTGCTCATCACTGATCCTTTGTTTCTGAATAGTTTAGCTTGCAATAGATAATTCAAAACTTAAGGATAAGATACTAGCAGTAAATTTGTGTTGCAAGTTTGTCAAAATACTGTATAAAACAGTATAGGAAGAATGGGCTTTAGATTAAACTTGTGGGTAGCAAAATGTTTTGTAAGAGAATACTTTATGGTAGTGTTTCCCACATTAAAAGTCAGTAGTTTCCTGTAGGCATACAGAAAATATTCACTCTGGTATGCAATAGTGTCTAATATTTTTCTTATAATATCACCTTCACAGATCTCTCAGCACGAGTAGATGCTGTTAAGGAAGAAAACTTGAAACTGAAATCAGAAAACCAAGTTCTTGGACAGTATATAGAAAATCTGATGTCAGCGTCTAGTGTTTTCCAAACAACTGACACAAAAAGCAAAAGGAAGTAAGGGTTGACTCACAGATGATGTCATTGTATTGCTGCTGTCTGTCTTTGTTTTAATTGGCATAGGCTACATGAGCTAAAATACCTTAGTTTGTGGCTTTGCTGGGTAGCTGAAGATTATAAACTTTGGCGATAAATAGAATTAAGAACATTATCATGAACAGGAGACAGTTTGTGTACTGTTAAGATTAAGCAACGTGCAACTGTAGTGTAGAGACTTATTAAGCTTTCCTATTTGTTTTAAAAATGAGCATATCTTGTTAAAAATTGGATTCAGTTTGTCAGGTTAAACTGAAGTCTGCTGGCACTCTCCGAGGTCTTAGGGTAGTTGTTCTTGACTAACAAAATAACAAAATAATACTGTTATAATGTTGTGTTAAAACCTTATTTGTTAAAAATATTCAAAGTCTAATAGCATAATCTCTAATATACTGTATAGTACTGTCCATAGCTCTGCAAAGCAACTTCAAACAAAACTGTGTAAAACTTCAGAGTTTCTGTGCAGTAGTAACAGTATGACATTATTTGCAGGGCTTGCATACAGAAAAACACCTGAGGTTTTTTGGGGAAGGGGAAGGGAAGAGAAACAAGGATAAGCAACTTACATTGGAAAATACCAAACTGATGCAGTATCAAGAGTGTTTGTACTTAAGATGTACAGTTCAAACCACTTTCACTGTCCTGATTTTCATCAAAGAATGATGATTGGGCACAGCATCATGATGCATGATCTTTGTGAATTTTTTCAGCTGTATGATGAAGAGTTAAATAAAGCTTGAGTAATAAGCTTTACAGAAACAGAAGGTCCACAGTGGTCCTCATGCACATTGCTCACAAGGAGCAGTGAGAACCTAAGAACAAGTCTTTGCTTGGTACCTTTTACTTTCCTCCTGAAGTGCCAAACTTGTCTTTGCTTCAGGCCTTAGAGAAATTGTTTTCCTGCCCCAGAGCCTGAACTTGTGAAGAACCTCCTGAGGCACTGCACAGAACCATCTAAGGCAGAAGGCTGCAGTGAAACTGAGGTAGCTTTTGCCTCTCAAGGCTGATGTGCAGGTGGCCCTGTTTTTCATTGGCTTGGCTGTTTGTTCACAGGTCTTGTAAAAGAGCTTAGCTCAGATTATGGGTCTGGGCACTTCCCCTAGCAGCAGTGTGTCTAGCATTATCAGTATTAAGGGAAAGCAGAAGCTGAAATACAAAAGATGATTTAAGTTTTGGTAGTATTCAGTTGCAACTCTTTCATCCTGGCATACAGCAGCATTGCAGACTGGCTTATGGATCTTACCAAGAACTGAAGTCTGTCTCTTCAGTAATGAAGCAGTTGTACTTCACCTTTTATAACAAAAGGAAACCACTAGGTTCAAGGATCTCTTTCCAACCTTGCTGTGATTATAAAATAAAGCTGCAGGAACTAAATGAGTCAATCTAATAGTAGATTACATCCCTCTCAAACCCCAAGATTCTTGGCAGCTAATCACTGCTCCATTTCAAGTGTAAACTGACATTGTTGAGGTGCCTCCCTCCCAAAGGAGAAGTTTCCCATTTCTTCCCATTGAAGATGACTGTACAGTGCTCACTGGAGTGTCAGTGTCAAACGATTGCAAACAAAGCACTAATAGTTCAGTCCTTAGGGATATTTACAAGTCTGAGTCAAGAAACCTGATGATGAAAAAAGATTTACCCACAAGGTGCAAATTAATCTTTTATGGACTACTGTCTCACTTTACTGCTTATCTGGAACTCTAAATTAATCCAAAAATTGCTAGCAGAAAGAGTACATCACATGGTTAGTCCAGGGTTTGAGTGTTAGGAAAAAAGAGCTATCACACCAAGCACTTGACTTGTAAAGATTGCATTGCACTGCATTACAGCCATCCTAGCTTTAAAGCCATGTCACCGCACATCTCCATCCACACTGTAGGAAGTAAGTGCTAACAGCATGTGCTTGTAAACTTCAGCAATTTCCTGAAATCAAGTAATCTTAAAATCACGGGCTTGTAGTGTAAGACTGGATAGTGATATTTTATCCATTGGTGTGTATATAGTAGTCATTTCATCTAAATACCATTTTACATCCCACTACTGTGGCCTTCATTTAACTTATGAACGTTTTAAAGATGTTGTATTTCTGACTTTACACTAAATAAAAACTTCTGATTTGTCTCGATTAGTTTGGTTTAACATTTGTAAACCCTAAAACCTCTTGCAACTATATGTCGTCAAAAGGTGGAAAAGTAGTAGGGTTTGTCTTCATCTTGTTTCTACATTGCTGAAGTACCTGAAAGACTAGATGCAATGAGCAGGTACTCAGATTAAAGCTGGGTTAATTGAATGTGTTTTCATCAAGCTTCCATTTTATGAATCACTTGGTATTTTCACTCATGAATCTTGTATTTCTGTATACTTTTCTGTGCTGTCTAAAGGAAAAGGATTGGTAGTCTGCATCCATTGTTGTCAAAGCTAAAACCTGCACCTCTCCATGTGGGAGAACTTTTAGGCCAAGTTCAAATAAAAGAGATTCTGCCTTTTCCTACACTGGTAATGAGCTGTGCATTAGACAGAAACCAGAATTATTACTTCATCATATCTTCATGAAGGTGGAAGCTTACTTCAGTTGTAATTAAATAAAAAGGCCACAGTCCTACTTAGCCTTCCCTGAATAAAGAAAATTCCTCAGCAAGACCACTTTTACTAAGCTATGACACAGCTGGTGGGCATGCAGCTGCGAAGGTCCAATACTCAAGAGTTCCAGAGTTGACTGTCAGTTTTAATAGCAAGGCACCCTGCAACTGGACTATCACTACCTTGTTAATTTCAAAGCACTTTCAAGCTGCCATCATAAAACCAAATGTTTTTCTTGAAATACCTGTTCATATATAAATGGAGTACGCAGAGGAACTGCAGGCAAGATCTCAGTGTTACAGGTGTTGATGGAAGGGGTTTCTCCTTTTGCCTAGCTTTCTAGATCTAGAGCCTCAAGTCCCAGACTCTGATACTTCTCCTTAACTACTAGCTTAAGACTAGATCCGAGTAAGTGGACGTGCAGAAGTATGTCTTATATCTCCAGGGTCAGTATTAAAGTGAGTTAGGCCTTACAGTCAGTATTACTGTGAACGGCACCCTTTAGTCATGGGCTTACAACCATTTTATACATAATAAATGGCTCCATATTTACTAAAGTGAGCTATAAGCAAATGTGCTGATGTAGCATTAATCAAGACTTTATGGGAACCCTAAGTTCAAAACCCTAAGGGAAGACGAGCATCCCCTGTGGGGTGACCAATACGTAGAGTAACTATACCACACCAAACAAAACAAAAAAACCCCACAACCAAACACACAATAAAAAACCCCCAAACACAGAAACAACAAACCACACTAGTAAACCAAAACATCAACCTCAAAACAACCTCCCAAATGCTGTAACAATTCCAAAGGACTTCTACCAGGCTCAGACAAGAGTCATTCAAAAGGAATGCCGAAATGCTCCTTGACAGTTTATAGTAGCTGTTACTAGCAGGATACCACACTGTTAACAACTCTTATCTATTGCTGAAAAGTCACAGACAAGAGGAGGAATCTGGAGTCTTACTACCTTTTGCATGTGGACCTTAAATAAAGAGGAGGGAACTTTCACTTAACTTTAAAAGAGACTAACCAACCAAAAACCCCAAGCATTAAAAGAGGCCTTTCCATGTAGTACACACAAAACAGAGTCCAATATAATTAATTTCTGAACACTTCAACACAAGCACTTGAAGACACTGGCTTCTTCATTAGGGTTAATTTAGCATTCATTTGTTGAGACTTCCATGGAATCTTTGCTGACTCGATTTGCTGTGAAACCATTTCTTTAAGTGAACTAACTTCTTACCCAAGCACAAGGAAATCTGTAAGGTTCCTGATGAATGAATGTATTTCTGCTTGTTTTGAATGTATGACTCCTTTTGCTAGTATTTTACATCCTGCTAAGGTTATAGGCAGCTGCCAAGCAGCAAGAGGTTTCTGGTGACTGCAGTTTTTGTTTTAATGTACAGCTGAACTTTAACAAAGTTTATTTTACAATATGCAGTTTATTTAAACTATATTAGGATAATACCAAGTTACAGTAAATATTCTATAAACAGAGGCTATACAACCCTGGCTTGGAACATGAGAACTATAAAAGTTTGAAAACAATCATCTGCACTTCTGCAGATTCGATGTCTGCATTCCAAAGTAAACCAAGTCACATCAATTACCACTTGTTCTATGAGTATTCTATTTTAAAATAACTTAAAAATAAATTACTGTAACCAACGTCTAAAGTGAACAGGAGACCATCTATGTAACAAGATGAACTAAAATAAATAATTTACAATAAAAGTTGTTGCTAGCACTAAATCATCATACGAAACCAATTACTGCATTTAGCTCTGCACAGAAAAAAATACCTCTTCTTGTAAGAATGTGAACTGCTATAGATGCCACATCTACACTATCACCCTCTTTTAGCTGAAAACTGTAAACAGCTAATTTTGCACTAGAGCTGCAAAAATACTGTAACTTACTCATGTTTTTAGAAAATATCTAGAGTAAGTTCATCTCCAACTAATACTAGTACCTAGGAATCTTTAAAACTGAAGAATCTTCACCTTAAAAATCAGTTGACCAGCTTGTAATTTCACTTTTATTTGGAATTCAAAACATCAGCTAACTCCTCACAGATAGTATTCCTCCTTTAAAAAGGGAATCAAGGAAGTTTGGAAAGGTTAAAAGAAGTTAGATAATTAGAACAGGAGGTTAAGTAGCAATGAGCCCCCCTTTTCCCCCTCAAATCTCAGAAACTTTCATGCAGTCAGGCTCACTAAAGTGCCATACCAGAAGTTACTCTTATTAGACCTACAAATACTAGCTGGAAGTAACTCAGTCCTTTCGTACTCTTCTTTTGCGCACCGATTTCAGTGGGCCATCTCCAGAACCTGTGCTTTCATCAGCTTCTTTCATCTGGAAGGAAATAAACCCAGCATTAAAATTTTAAACCCAATTTAAATATTAAACCTGGCATGTTACTTTATCCCTCCTCCAGACATCCCCACCATAATATCACTAAGTGCAACACTACAACATTGTAGTGACAGGACTTTCCCCCTCCCCCCGCCTCATACTAATGTAAAACCAAACAAAGCGAGGAGAAGAATTCTCCTTTCTCTACTGAGAAGGGAAAGAACAATACATCTAAACTGATGTGCGAAATTCCGTTTTGCCCATTTAGTCAGTGGTTTTAAAGCAGTGACTTTCCAGTGAATTAGCAACTGCCTTAAAGTGTATCTTGTGCCAATTTTAATTTCCACTTTTCAAGCAAAAAGCATTTAAAACACAGTAACTGCTGTCTTTGGAGAGCTACAAATAGAACAAATTGTTCTTAAATCAGATGTCATCTTCTCAGTTTAAAAACTATTAGCTTACAGAGGTGTGTGAAAAGCCTTTCTAACCTGACCTCCATTTGCACACAATGTGTTACTTCCTCACTTTTCTGTATCACCTAATGGCAAGCACCTCATCCAGAAGTGACAGCTCACAGAGCATGGCACAACCTGAGTGAGGTCATGGTGTATGTGACACCTTCCAAGTAGGTCACTAGCTAACTCATGACAGAAACTTGTTCGCCCTGGAAATCCCCGGAGAAGGGCAAGCCATAACCTCATTGTGACACTGTGTCATGGCACAGACTATTCAGATCTTGTTATTAGTTTTACAAAGAGTCAGATGCATCTTACTGGTGTTCATCAGACACTGTATTCCTAGGGAAATGTACAAAGAAAACCAAATTCTTGCAGGAACAAGAGGAAGTATTGAATAAGGGGTATTTAATGAAGAATTTCAGTGCTGAAACAATACATCCTTCTGCAAGATAGCTTCCTAAAGAAGTTTTATATGAAAAGGAAGTTAATATTACATTAAACAACTCCCCAAATCTGGGGACTTATTCAGGAAGTGACAAGCACAGGATGGCCAACAGGAGGACTGTGGGTAGATCTACAGCGTTTCAAACATACCAGAGTTTCTAAATAAAAGGATAATGAGTAGCTGATGAGCAAGAAAAGCACCCACAAATTCCATTCTATGATGTTACTTTCTGAAAAACATCGTATAGGTTATCTGGTGACTGGATTCATCTGCACAAAAAAGGAATTAAACTGCAGGTACTGAATTCAAAACATATGGTCATTTTGCTTAAAACTGTATTTTAGAATTAACAAAAGACAAACAAACTGAAAGCTTAAGGTTTTTCTAGGTTTTACTGAAAGGTTATTCTGTTAGAGGCACATGTTCTGTCAATTAGATAGCACAATAAAATGAGATTGACACCTACTACAGCATCCAAGTTTTCAAGACTTGCAATTCATTTAATAACCTGTTAAAAGCTACACTCCTGTAAAAATGTTTCATGTTTAGAAACCTACATGATCACTTTTGTACTATACCTGTATTTTACACAGGAAGAGACATGTTTCACAAAACTATAGAGAACATTTGAAGTGTCAAACTCAAAACCGCATCCCTAACTCATGATTTATTTTATGGCTCAACAGAAGATAAACTCATTTTGTAGGTAACTGGGCTTTGTTAGAAGTGTAATGACAAGGGCAAGGAGGAAATAGGGGAAAAGAATTCCAAACTTACTTCATCTTCTGAACCAGACTTGTTTGACTTATCACCTTCTTCTTGACTTCCATCTGCAACTTCATTTTCTTCATCATCGTAAATATCTTCACCACCTTCACCCTCATCTTCTGCAGAAGAAGTTTATTTTATTTTGTAAACAGAACTATATTAAAAATGCACTATATCAAGACACTCTAGTAAGCAAAATAAGCCAATTTCAGTCTTAGTAACTGATCACTTAGTTTCTTCTTTACTCTTGATAGAGTTGTTATATTTAAATCTGACAGAAAGGATATAAGATAGCATTTTTACAATTTACCAGTCTACCAGTGGCTCAGTTAAAAACAGTAATGAAGCAGTGCTCAATTCTGTCCTTGTCAGTTTATGACTACACTGCATAAGCACTACTTCAGTGTTAAAAAAAGCAAAAGTAAAAAAAAAAGCCAAGACACCCACCCCCCAACTCTTACAATTTCACTTCAGTAAAACTGAAATGAAAGTAACCATATAAATTCAGATGGCAGTCACATCTAAGATGCAACTCTCCTGATTGTTGGTGACAAAAACCTAGAAAACTTTTATTTATTATTTGAGACTTTTACCAAAATCTTTGCCTACAGTATAGCTATAAATTCACCCAAACAGTTCATAAGATTTAGGGAAGCGCACAGAAATTAGTTTTCCCATCTGAAAACATACCTGATATGTGCCCATAACAACATGTCTCTACTATTGTTATCACAAGGAAAAACATGAAAAAAAAATGAGATCATAGTTTAAGACAGATGTAGACAAAGATTTCTGTTCTAAAAATAAGCCCTTTACAGAAGAGCTTGGCAAAAATTCACACAGTCTTTGCTCATATTCTCATGAAGAGATTAGAAATTTTAAGTGATGCAAATCCAACACCTCCTGTAAGTACTAATTTCAATAGAGGGGAAAAGAACAAAACAAACCAAAAAACTTCAGACAACAGAAGTAGTAAAAGCCAGAACTGGACAACTGCACTATTTAAAATTATTAATTTAAAATTAGTCAAGCATTAAACAATATTTCATATCAGTGAATGTATAATTTCACAAATAAGGTTCAGACTGCACCCCTGAAATTCCAATTCTTGGCAACATTCTTTTACTTCCTGGAATATTCTCCTATAGGGCAAAGCAAGGAGCCAAAGCAGATGAGCGTGGGTCAGTCAAGAACACATTATCCTGTAGAAATCCCAAGAAAATTAACACAGAACAAAACGAAACAGTAAATCCCATGTATAATACTCTTCAAAAAGCACTCTGCCAGCAACTCATTCTCATTGGAGACAAAGAATTCTACAAGTCTTTCTCAAATTTGTTATGTGCCGCACTTATTCTTAACAGCTTCATGATAAAAAGGGGATCTCAAGTCATACAGTATTCCACAGCAAAAAACATCATGAACTTCAACTCCAGAAAACAAAGAAGCAGATAATGACTATAAAAGAATTGTAAAAAATCTTAGGATCCAAAGAGATTAGTAGATAATATTTATGACTACATATACTGAGAACTCTCACAGGAAACTCTCATCCACACCTGATGAAAGCTGGCATCCACCAGCTTGAAATTCTACCACCACCAAGGAAGCAGGCGGGGGAAAAAAAACCAGAAAGGAGACCGCTTTCAAGTCCTGGGTCAAGTTACTTCCCTTTCCCAGTACCTGAAGAAGGAGCCTCCCTTCCCATCTTCTTTGTATCCTTTACAAGTTCTCTTTTTGTCTCCTCCATTTCCCCTCTCCCTGTAGGGAAAAGAATCAGCAAAAGGAGGCAGAATACAAATTCTCTAATGCTTTCAGATATGAAGAGGCAAAAGAGTGACAAAAAACCCAGACTATTCCAACATGCAAATGTAAAAGGTGGCAGGAAGCTAAAGAAAGCTAAGCAATTCTTGAAGAAAAAGAAGCTCTGAAGCTCATGTAACTGCAAAGTGTAATCTTTCCCTCTGAAACCTAGAATTTATTAGAGTAGTCATACAAAAGCTAGCTAGGTTAGTTTTACTCGGTGTTCAGTTTTGTTAACTAAAAGTAAAGCTCTAAAATGGAACCTACTTTTGAAGCATTATGAACAGCTGTTACAAAAAGGATTCTTTAAAAAAAGATGTGGGAGCTAAACAGTGATCCTCTGTGATTGCCTGGACCTTACTCCTAACATTCAAACACACACGTTAGCATATTATTTATTAAAGTGATGTGTAAATTAACTGACTGACTTAACAGAAGAATACTGGATTTCAGGTATCTCAGCCTTGCACATTAGGTACAAAATGTTAGGTATGATCTGCATCCAGGCTGAGAAAAACAGATTCTGTACCAGTAATCTTTAATACGGTAACACAAGATGATTTTATCCTTGGATGCTCAACCTTCTGAATCACTGATTTCTCCCTTGGGGCAGCAGGACAGACCTCTGCAGGCATGCAGTGAATTGCTGGAAAGCAACATAAAGGAAGCAACAGACTTCAGTACTTCAAGTCTACTGTATTTGCAGACTTCAACAAGAGTTACTGAAGTCAGTTACCCACAGAACAGTTCAAGGTACAGCCCTCCCACTGAGGAGTAAGGAGAAAGACTTATGTTAAAAGACTTAAAGTGATTCCAGACAGATTTTAAGAACAGCAATGTGACTTGTAACACTTCATCTATCCATACATAATGCATTACTGTCTACACACAAAGACTAGGAAGCATATTAATTTATTGGAAGTGAAAAAATACTTAGTAGAGCCTTACTTCCTGCTGGTATTTATCAACAAGCTATTAGCCATGGAATGCCACTTCCTAGGGGCTGTCAAAGAGAAAAAGACAACTCGGAGCAAGGCAGGTTTTGCATCTAAGATAGCTGTTTGTAAATACTGGCAATGAAATCCATGAACAAGTCCTATTCATGTCTTTATATTTGATCAGACTGCAAGCTGCCTTCCTCAGTTTACCCTCTTCAGAAGTATCTGTTTTACTTTTCTTCTTATATTTCATCATCATCTAACTCACCTTCCTCTTGTTTTAGTTCTCCCTTTGTAATCAGCTCAGGTTTTTTGAAGTCAATATCTTCATCTGTTTTCTACAACAAATTAAAAATCCATTTAAACTCAAATTAAGAAATGAAACATCAACTATAAGCTAAGTAATATCAACTATACATTGTTGCAGAGAGATGCTAAGAGTTTTCAAATAAAGTATTAAGAATAAACATAAAATAAATAAAAATGAAAATATAGTAAATTTCTCTAACCTTTGCTGGCCAGCAGAACAACACACCTAGACCAACAGGGAGAGCTAAAGTCAGGATGTAAAGAGCCCAGAGCCATGGGTGGTCTTCTGCAGCAGTCACCAGTTGACTAAACATACCAGGCTACATTAAAAACAATTTCAAAAAATTGCATTTATAAATGGAAAATATATTGAAGTGCTGAAAGGGATGTAAAGTGTACTGTATATATTTTAAGCTTTATGTGGCCCAAAGAAAACCCTTCTTTACTTTTGTTTTTTAGTAACAATATAGGATTTCAACACTAGTACAATAACAATTGACAGATTGCAAATAAATAGCAGGTGCTAAGAAGGAACAAACCTGGTACTCCAAACATACCAGTCTGGCCACAACCCCATTTTGTAAAGCAACATTTGGAGTCTTGGCAACCTCGCGCTTTATACCCTTCCCAGCTACTCTGGTTTTGCCCCACACTTTGCTAACTCAGCTGAAAGATTCCAAAGCACTAAGAACCTCAGAGCAGCAGTCACCCTCATGAGGGGCAAAGTCTCACTTCATTTGCACTACCACATTCTCTCCTTTGATAGCCAGTTACTCAGGGAGTGAATTGTCCTCCCAGCCCAGTAGTGACTTACACAGCAGAGGTAGGTAGGCAAGAGGCTGGTCCAGTAAGACCTCCAGAAAAGGTACATCAGTAACAAAGGTGGGAAGCTTGAGAGGGACAGTGGAGTGAGGGGACTGGGGAATATTTTATGCAATTGTGTGTACAGATGCAGACAGAAAATCAAATATTTTAGAAAAGGGCAAGGTTGCGTGAAGAGATGGTTTTCCTAATTGCATGGGCAGATATGATGGTGCCACTGCTCATCCTGTGACAAAAAGTGGCTGGAAGGAACTGGCCACTTAGCCCACCAACTATCGTTTGTTTCCCACAACTTCAGACCCACTTCTGCCACTCGGAGAAAATCTAGGAGTGTTAGGAAGAACCTGCAGTCAGTAAAGGGAGCCACTAGAGGGGCTCACGATCCTGTGTGCACGAGAAGTTGATCATGCAGCTTAGAAAAGATTCAGAAAACCCTGTGACAGCTTGCCCAGTGTAGTGTACGAGCACAACGGGGATGCACACACAGAAACAGAACAGATGCAGCTCCATAAGCATAAGTTTTCAGAGGCGCATATTAGACATCAAAGAAGCCAAAACCGTGAAATTATCATCAGAAAAACCACACGGAGGGAAACAGGAACACACATAATGGAGTTAGCCACAAATGAAAAGTAAAAAAGAAAACAAAAGTTCTTTAAGTGTAAGTAACTCAGCTTCCATTTGCTGACAGGTACCGAATTTCTAGTATCACTGTGAACAGTGGCAGACTAACTGTTAAGGAAGCCAGTTGCTTGTTAGGAGTTTGAAGTAAAATGATGTACTTTTAATTTCAAGAGGATCTTATGTTGGGAAAGGTAAAAAGCCAAGCAGTGACAAAAACATTATCAGAGTTACTCAGCAAGACTAATAGTTGCAGGCAAATTAATATTCTGTCATCATTAGTTGACAGAAAATTCTTCCAAAAGCACATCTTTCTCACTACTTTTGGTCACCAAGAATATAGTAAAATTTATACCTCATTAGCACTTGCTACTAATTTCTTCAAGCCCCAGCCATCTGCTGCCCAACGATCTGCTACTTCTTTTTCTGAACATATAATGAAGTTATCAAAGTAGATATTAGATGTCATAGACCAGAGTTCTAAACCAATAGCACTGACAGTGGTCATCTTGAATGGGTGAAGATCTTCAAAATAGTCCGGGTTAGGTATTTTCCGAGGGTTCCAGATTCCCTTTTAAGGAAAAAAAAGGAAAATGCATTACATACACCTCACTAAAATACAAACTGTGAAAGAAATTTAAAAATAATTAGAACTTCCTGACTATTTAAAATGCATTCTTTAAAAAGATAAGCAGCAGAGTTTAACCTATGTAAAACAGAACTGGAAATAATCTAGAGGATTTTGGCAGAGGGCTGACAATTTTCTGGCTTAGGGCTGACCTCTTAAACTTGGGGTTTTTTGTTCCATGAAGGAATACAGGAACAACTGATTGCACAAAGCATCTCTGCTCTTCCCAGTGCTGGTGATTGCAAGCACAATCTTTGTAAACTTCTTAGAGTAGGTCTAGGAAACAAATTCCTAATACTGCAGAAAAAGACAGTATTGTAATTACTTCTTCCTTTTGTCTCTCCTTGTGCAATATAGAATTTTGGCTTTTTTTTCATCAATATAGCGTATACCTTTTTGTAAGGACACTGGTCAATATTTTGTGGCCAGTGCTGGTATCTTCTGAAGTATTTATCATCTGGTGGCCTAAGACTGCAGGGGCACTACATCTTGTGATCTATACAGTCCCCAGTATAAAACCAGAAGTGTTATGAAAAAAAATTAAGAGAAAGAAAATTCACTCTTATGATACTTGTGCAAGTTAGAGACAAATTTTGTCTACTAATATGCTTAGGATCTCAATCTCAAAGAAATCAGATTCAAGTAGCTCCCAGCCATAACTAATATGAAAGTAACTCTCTTTAATATCCAACTCATTACCTCATTTCTGGAATGTCAACCTAGTTATTGACAGTTTTCATTTTTTAAATTAAAAAAAAAGTATTAAAAGATCCACACTTAATACTCCAACAAACCCCAGAAATATTTAATTAAATAATGTCATTCAGAATACAATTTTATCAATATAGTAAGTAAGTGCTACCAATCCCAACAGTTGCAAAAGTAACTTTTAACAGGTAAGTTGTTTTAACACAGTAAGCACTTCTATTTTCTAGTAAAGAAAAAAAGCGCAAATTAAATACAAAATAGCTCAGAATGTTTAGAAACGGTGTTCAGACTCATTTTAAAATATAAACATACTGTAGAAAAGCCTAAATAAATATACTACTTTGACTTGCCTGCTCTGTTGAACTCTCCCATTTAACAATGACCTACAATATTGCCATTACCTGATAATTAGGATTATCTATCATAGGTGCTTTCCATTTTCCTTTATAGTTTGGGTTATTCTTCATGGGACGCACCCAATGTCCACAACCAGGTGCAGTCTCACACTTTGGATTAGGAATTTGAGGGGGTTCCCACTCCCCATCCATTTCTTCATCCCTACAGAAAAACAACAACAACAAAAAACCACCAAAAAACCCCAAACAACAGATTTGTCATAGGACTGGTCTAAACAGCAGCAGGCAGTCTGAAGTTAGGGTCCATACACATTTTGTTATTAAAACCTCAGAATTTGAAGCAGCTCACACTTCACCTAAGTGTATAAACACTTTTTTTTTTAAATGGGGAGTTAACACTTTTTTTAGATGTGACATGTTCATAATCATGACAGCATGACTGAATGCAATTATATTCATGCATCTGCAAACAGCTTGAAACGCTTCCCCATAAGATGATTAGAGATAAAATGACGATTTCAAGTTATCAACCTAAACTGTGTCATAGTTTAACACTGTAGCAATTCCTTCAAAGAGGTCCCTCATAATCTTCAGAAAACAAAAGGCAATAGACATGTTTGTTTTTCTAAAAGCAGCCCCCTAAACCAACAAATATTTGGCCATCCCTTACACATTCCAACTTCCTACCCCAAAAGGCAATGAGATTTGGATTGACTTATCCACAACTTAACATCTGCCACATGGAACAGGTGGGCTTATCTACAAGACACGTTAACAACCTGCACTTACTGGAATCAAGCTCTTACCAGTCCTTTGGTTTTTTTGCACTGGGGTCTGGAACATACTGTGGTTCATCATCAAGCCATCCCTCAGGCTTAACAGCATCAAGATCTTCTATTTTGGAAGGCTCATCTTCATCCCTTCAATTACAGACTTATGTTAGAAAATACAGCAGCCCGACTTTGAACCAATATTCTGTTCAGAGGACTGTTGACTGACATGGGAAGGGATGAGTTTCAAACTTACAACAACTGACAATGAGAATCAGACATCCAATTATCTGTTTATAAATATCTGAATTATATTTACATTGTTCCAAAGTACTATTTAGCCCAGAAATAGCTGCCATCAACTGGCATGTGTCAGTCAGGTCTTCTCATTACTTTTGTCCCTCCTCTTCCCGAGTTGTCATATGAACAGTAGTTCACACAGAAAGAAGTAGACATCTCTAGACCTAAATTAAGATTATATAGTGGGAAATTTAAAAAAAAAGCCCCAAACCTTCCTAATCTTTTAGGTATAGTAATCTTAGTTATTAATTTCAACCATGGAGGGTACCAAATCAGCTAAAAGCATAATTTTTGGTTTTCTCCTTAGAAGATGATCCTTGTACTCATCTGAATTGTGTTTCAAACTTCAGCACTTTTAGTAGTGAAATATACCCCAATGGTTAGTAGCAAAACACAAAATAAAACCAATCAAATCTTTCACATGAATAACCTGCAAGTAAAAGGTAGCGTACGAATCAAAGTATTCTCCTTACCAGTCATCTGGTTTGACAGCATTTGGATCAGGTATTTTTGGTCTCTCATCCCAATCATCAGGCTTCTTATCACTAGGATCTTCTATTTCTTTGGGAGGATTTACTGGAGGAACTACATCCTCAAGAAGACTTCCTTTACTGACAACCGATTGGTCAATTAACATTTCAAAGGTATCATCTGGTTTTAGCACTAAATTGAAGAAATTTGCATTAAAGGAGTAAAGAAAGCATTCATCTTTAACCAAAACCTATATAAGCACGGACTTAAAAAAATAACAGTGTGCAGAGCAGGAGCTACTCCCCACTCAGGTACTGGATCTGGACATAAAACATTAAAAGTTGCTACTGTGGGGATGTGTGACCAGCATGAGGCCCCCAGAAATGAAACCTCTAGCAAATTCAACTGCTGAAACATATCCAAGTCCCTTCTAGGAGATTTTTTCAAAAAAACACCACTTGGCCAAAATTCTGCTTCAAAAAACCCAAACAATGAAAGATTCTGCCCCAAAAGGCATCTCTGCTACCTAATTACAGTTTCACACCTGAATGCATGGGAATACAAGAACTATGTCAGTAACACAGCTGAAGCATCAAAGCAGTATTTCCTCTCAGGTTCAAATTCTCTGACAGTCACCTCCCTCAAATGCCAGACTGCGAATACAAAAACTCTCTTCAAGTGTTTGAAGTATTTTAGCAAATGTAACTGAGAAGCCAGGGTCACCAAACTGAGCAGTGCCAGACTCAGTAACAGACACTGTATCCAGATCCATTTCTAATCATTAGTGAGCATTAACAAGTCTTAACAAGTCTTCTCAAACTTCCATTCAACACAAAGATTATTAACTCAAATACTATTCCCCTTTTATGGCAGTTTTGTAAAGATGAGCTATGAAAACCAGAGTAAGTCTAACAATGACAGTTTGATAGAATCTAATGAAACTCTTGCAGCCTAAAATTTTTCAGCAGTATTAAAATACCCCTAACTGCAAAAATTAAACTGCCATATCACTTCAAATACAATACAAATTGATTTTTAAACTTCTGTTATCAGTCATATAATGTGTTAGAAGTGCACAACTCTTTGGAGTTTATTTGAACAATTGCAACAGAAAAAAATGCAATCTACATTTAAACATCTTCAATCATAACTTCTAATGAACAGCCCAAGAACAGGAACACATGCATTCCTTTACCACAAGAACAGTGCTTTGTTTCACTTATTCCTGTAATGTAAAAGTAATCTTTTTAAAACAACAGTATGTTTTCCCGTGGTACAGCACTTCCATTATTATTCAATGGAAGTTCAACACTACACTCAATTCTGCTGGAATTGCAGTATGCCACAGATCAGCCCATTCTCCTGTTTACTCTTCCTTAGAAATTAGGAAAAGGGGAAAAATAATTAAGAAATTAAACTTTCATCTCTGCTATACTGTTCATTGATCCAGAAAGAAAATGAATGAATTAAAACCAGCCCATATTCATTCATCTTCAGAGAACGCAGCAACACATCTGTCCATGTACACTGCTGCAGATGCAGGTATGAGAACTTGTAACACGTGAAGTGGTGAGCAGCATGCTGCAGATCTAACAATTCCTGTGAACTCTGATCCCTTCCTAGAACACTGGACAGTTGTCTCATTTAATGTCTTTCCTAACAAAATTAGTTTTATCACAAGTACCAAAAGTATTAATGAATTCTTCAAGCTAAAGGCTGGACAGGGCTGGTATTTTTTTCCTCTAATTGAATATTAATAAGCAGCATTTGAAAGCCACTTTTATGACCTGTAGTTAAGCCCAGTCATTAAATCATTTAAGCACACTCATTAAAACATATAGGCCAAATCGTTAAGAAACCACCCCTCAGAATTAACAGACCATTACAAACAAACACCAGACCCAAATACAGAGCTCCAGTAGACAGAAACATGTTTTTCATCTCTCCTTTCCAATTTCACTTTATAAGAATGAAACAATACCAAGAGTATATAGATGAGTCTTCTTGTCCAAATAGAATTTTTTTAGGTCTACATCAGGACGCTTCGCGTGTTTTTCATCATATTCTCCAGTCTTAGGATTCTTATGTCTGAAGATAAAGTGCAGTTTGTAATCTTCTCCACATTTATCTGGTCCAAACATAATAGTATAAGGTGTTTTGTCAAAAAAGTATTCCTGTAGAAGCAAGAAAGCTGAGCATGTGTTATACTGTACATTTTATTTAGTCGTTTTGGGTATTTCTTTTCCTTGATGCTGTGGCACACAGCATAGCTACATTTTCCTAAAAGGTACTGAAAACTGGCAGGGTAAATCATGAAAAGAATTGAACAGTCCTGTAGGGCTGCTGGGTACTCTGATCTCAGAGAACAGTCTAACCACAGAGATCACTTAACCCTTTCAAGGAAGATGAATATGTTTATTGAGACTTTACAATTAAGTAGAAATGCCTGTCACAAATCAAAACACCTAAGCACCTATATTCTTCAAAAACATTAAACTAAAAGACAGAAGGGAACTAGTTACTGTTCTTGTAACAATCTTTTTCAATAAAGATAAACCCCAGGATATTATTATCCAGTATTTTAACAGTCTTCTTGCTCCACATTAAATAAGAACAACAACAATAATAAACAACATCAGATATAGTTATTCTCCTTTGGAGTATGTTGCATTAAGTTGTTTAGGTATGTCACTACTTATGAACTATTTACGTGACTTTTGTATCTTGAATACAGAGTTACATGCTGCCTTATAAGCAAATTGCCTGAAGGAAGAAGACCACTTGATTTCTGCAAGTTTTCTAAAAGATATATTCTGACATATGTGTGTTGCTTGAAATGAATCTGTATTTTTGAATTTTTTGAATGCAAAGTAAAACATTTTCATTTTAGACACCTCAGAAATGCATACATTTTGTTTGATCTCTTTTACAACATTCAATAGTTGTGAGAAAATATCACTGATAAGAAGGAAAATGTCACTTTCAAGATTTAAGAATCATTAACTGACTGCTCCAGTAGCAATAAGCATATATACAGTATTGACACATGTCCAATTTTAAAGTTTAAAATACAAGGAAGAGGACACTGACACTAAGCTACTTCATCACACAGTCAGTGAAATTCTAAAACTAGTAAGGGATGAATTGAGAACCAGGCCATAAACAGGCAAATTGTGCATTTGCTTTCTGGTTCTAGTAAGGTGACAGTCACGAGAGAACTACAGTTTCATGTGTAATTGAGCTTCACGTTTGTAGGAGTCAATGCAGGTTCCTTCTGGCTCATGCTGTAACGTTTTGAATCCACACTGGTCATTTCAAGCCTGCCCAAACGCATAACCCTATTCTGCAACTGCTGCTATGTGCCGAAAGCACCAGCTTCCATCAAAGCAGCTGCAGCGACTTTTATCTGTTCCAGCCATCCTTAGTCTGCCAACCCAACACCAGTGTTGCACAAGCTCCCAGGCCACAAATCACTGCCAGTTCTGAATGCAAAAAAGAAGTTGCTAAAATGTAATTAGGAATTAATTTCTTATTGACATTTCACAAGAACAATTATGCATTCCTCAAATGAACAACTAATGGCAAATATTAATTAAGAGGACATACCAGATTCAAGTCATCACTACTGGAGAGAAGTTTAATATATGCACCACCACAGTCAATGCCTTCTTGAAAATTCACTTCGTATCTGCAAGTTAAAAAACATTCCAAATGTCAGACAAATACAAATTGACATCTAACCTGCAGGTCTAATTTGGAAATCATGAAGATTGTGTATTAGTTACTACTGTCAAAACACTTACACATGATCAAAAGGTTTTACTTGCCACACAAGCTAACACAGCAGCAATGCCAGTCAAAAACCACCACAGGAGCAGTTGGTGTCACCAGTAAGAAAAGGTTCAAAGTGGTTATCAACCAACAGTGAAACAGAAATGAGCAAGAGTTGTGTAGAAAGTCCGGACCATCTTTGGAACTGCCTATAGGACACACTGAATTTAGTCAGAGGAGTTACCTGGATATGTCTCTAAGTACCACAAAGGAAGTCTGAGTATCAGAAAGAAGTAGTCATATTGCCATGGTTGATGCCCATCATCACTAATACTGATGTAACATGTTCAAGATTCAAGTTGCTTCTACAGAGCTACACAGAACTACTCTGCAAGTGGAAAAAACACTGTACTCTAACTATGTAAGATTTAGATCTTTTAAAGTAAGTCTGAAAATAAATTAGCTTTTTCAGCAATCAGATTTCTGTCCAAAAATACTTCACAAGAGTTTAAATAGAACTTCTTCACACTTGTACTACAACCTTACTTGATTATTAGATAATGTATTATTACAGTTCTAATAGCTCTGGATATGATAGGGCAATACTATATGGAAGGCAGTATTTTTGTACCGGGATTCACGACACTTTCTTAAAGATTTTAATAATAATAAACATTAGGTAAAAAAATCTGAGGGATTACTTACTGAACAATCAAAGGTTTATTATCGAAAAAAAAAGCTTTTGTCAGCATAGCTGCTATTGCATGATGCTTTGCCACTGATTTTAACACTAATCCTCTGTCTCCAGGCACTGTGTTTTCTTTCAGCTCTTCAACTTCCCACTTTCCTAAAACACACACACAGTCTTTGAAAAAAATGTAGGCTGATGTAAAGAAGTCATAGCCTTGCTGAAAGCAAAGAGTTAACACCAAATAAAGACTACTTGACAAAGCAGGGAAGGAATTTTGACATCCGGTATCAAAGATTTTAAACAATAATCATCATATTTATTAAGTTCTATTGTAATAATCTGTTTCAGCCTTAAGAAATAGGCAGATAATTAAAGAGATGCCTAGACTTTGATTATGCACAGCTCTCTGTAGAAAAGCCCACTCTCCCACTTCACCAAAAGGTATTAAGAGTTCTAGCCATTTAAGATAGTATTAACTTCCAGCATTTTAAAGTAGACACACCTGTAAAGCATGTTATTCCTTGCTCTTCTCAAATTTACAGAAGTCTACAAGAAAACTTTAATACTGTAGATCTGTATCTGTAGACTGTGGCATCCCACAATGCTTGGAGGAAAATAAAATATTTCTCCAGATTTTATATTTATTCCTACAATTGTCACATAAAAAACACTAGTCACATGGCACTGTGTAAGTTAGGTACCTGAATGGTTCTTTCCCTCCTGCTCATATAGAATTAGTGTCTTTCAGGTGAAATCTAATCACATGGGAAATTAAGCTCCCCACTGCCCCCACCAAAGTCTTCCCAAGAATTATCAATTTGATCTGAACAAAAACCAAACAAGCCTACAGCTTTAAAAACAAAACACAATTATAAATTCTTCAAGTTTGGAAAAAACCAGTTCATTACAGGTGGGCAATATCCAAAGACCAAGAATTCTAAAAGGGCAGTTTTATTTTCTCAGATATTAGCAGCACAAGATTCACTGATTATTTTTTTCCTCCCCCCAGGAATAAACACAGCACAAAAAAAAAGTTAGTCTGTATAATGACTGTTATCCTAACACTGAGATGTGAAATGTTGTTTGTTGGGTTACTTAGTGTGAAGCTAATTTTTTTTTGTCATCCCAACAATCTATTGCAATGATACTTACATAATTCACTGCAATCTTGAAAGAGCCTGTGTCAATGTGCACAAAAGGAGGAAAATATATTGAGTTCTTTCTTCAGCATGTGTTTTAGAGAATTCTCATAAGCTGTGAAATCTGAAGTAAACAGCTACCTTCTTTTAGTCAACAGAAGTGTGATTTGTGAAAAGTGATTAAGGAAGAGCAGATACATGTGTCAACAACAACTCCCTGGTTACTTCTAGTCTGCTGAAGAGGAGGGAGGAAAATTCCCTCCTCTTCAATAGTGCTCCTTCCTGGGAAGCAAGACCAAACAATAATTGCCAGGCAAAACATGACAATAAAACAAAAGAAAACAACAACAAAACCATATATTATTATTCAGAAATATATTTTTAATCACAGACATCATTAAAGTTGAATTGTCTGGGTGACCTTAAGCAAATATGACTGTCTTTGACATCAGAGAACATTTCTGTCTAATTAAAGGCCAAGTGATCAGAGGTATGTCAGTTCTTATAAGCATCTCATCAGTATGGACATCTCCTCTGGAATTCCTTTATTTTTACCAGTTATT
Organism: Galbula dea; assembly: GCA_013399015.1. Taxonomy (NCBI): domain Eukaryota; kingdom Metazoa; phylum Chordata; class Aves; order Piciformes; family Galbulidae; genus Galbula; species Galbula dea. Next base: position 7,790,665 of record VWZX01002149.1, on the reverse strand, counting down.
TCTGGTAACTGCTAAACATAAAACGTTTGTCCTGTGCTGTTTTGCACACCAAAGTCCTACAAGTTACATTTGCTTACCACCTTCTATTAACATTAATTGACTGCATTTGACATAAGTGCAGTAGCAAATACTTTTACAGCAGAAACTTCTTCTGTTCTCCCCACCTTCTCTTGAATGAGATAAAGTCAGGCTGCAAAATTATTGCCACAGATCACACATCTGTCAAAACAGTTTACAATAACATTCAAGCAGATAGTTCTAGCCTAGGGATTTATGAATCAAGTGCAAATCCCAATGATAAAACTAGCAAACCAACTTTTTCATTATTATTTTCCAAATTTGTTCTAGACTACTGTAAAAAACAACTGTACAAGAACCACTGCAGAACCCAAGCACAAAAGATCTGAAACAGTATTCTATAAAACAACAACACTCAGTTTATGTTTTTTGTTTCAGAGGCTAGACTGGGAGATGAACCCATAAACCAGTAGGACAGATGCAGCAACATGAAACATGCTGCTTTAGAAACATCTTTCGCAACTGAAATTGAAGTGGTAAATCTCTCGACACAATCTCAGAGAAGGCAGTTCTCAAGAAACACTATTCATAACCAATGAATACTGAATATTCAGATGCCAGAGGGTATCCTAGTATCGTTCATTGCAACAGATTGTTGGGATGACAAAAAAAATATCTTCACGCTAAATAACCCTACAAGAAACATTTCACATCTCAGTTTCAGGATAACAGTCACTATACAAATGAACATGTCATCTAGATTTTCTAAGATAAGTTCAGTGTAAGGGGGAGTTACTTCTCAAAGAGCAGCAGAACATCAGAAACTATATAGTGGAAGACGACATTAAAACTGTTTACCGTCATATTTAGCAACATCATCATCCATGTCTTCTTTCCTGGTTTTAGACAACACCCACCTAAATAAAAAAGCACAGTAGTCATTGAACTACCTGTGCAAAGCTGTTGTTATTTAACAAGCACAGGAAAACCAGCTTTCACTTCTAGGCTGTGAACCTGTGATAATGACTTTGACAGTCAACACCATGGAACTTTATGTGGCTCAAAGAACATAAAGAAAAATTAAACTAAGTTAGTCTGTTATAGCATTTCAAAATGCTTCCTAAGCATATAGATGAATATACAATTAGAACTCTAAAGTAATTTGAATGTTCTGAATAAACTTCATCTTTAAATATAAGCCAAGTTTGACAGAAAGTAAGAACATTATATAAGCATATGATGTCAAACATACACGGAAAACAGCAAGGTTCAAGTGTCAAACTTGGAATATGATAAGGAATGGAAAAAAAACCCACCCAAAGAAACCTTAATACTATCCGACAGTAACAGTAACCACGCACAGCAGAGGATGAAAGGAAGAATAAGTGTTCAAATGCCAAATGCAATTATACACTGAACAAACTTCAAACATATTGCACATAAGTGATTCCAACAAGGCAAACAAACTCTGGATGTCCTTGATACTATGAACAAGGCAAACTCAGCTTATCAAATTCAAGTTACTAAAAAAAGATGTGCACATACCCTATAAGCAAATTTCAGTCCCTCCTCATCTGGTCATACAGTGACTTTATCCTGAGCCACGCACAAAAATACCTCAAGCCAACAGTGTCACTGAACTCTTCATTATATCAATTATGACCCTACATTCTCATAATTAGTTCTGTAAAGAACTTTCATTCATTCTCAACTGTCCTCTGCATGGAGTATTTCAGGGATGAATACATGTTTTTGTGCTTCAACTTTAGTCAGATTTGTTCACTTTTAATGGAGGTACTGGAAAATCTTCCACAGTATAAATGGCAAACTAGATCCTTAGTCTACCAGGAGAAAGACAAATAAGGAAATAAATCATCTCTACAACTCACTTGGAAGATTTTCAAGGCCTAGTCTCAAAAAACCTGCTATATTCTGGCAGTTTCCCTGGTCAGTTTATATATACTCTTTTCCCCAATTTTAGGGAATAAAAGGAATGAGCTGCTTACTTCCTTATACATCTTAGTTCCATACTTGTTATTCTTACGTAAATTATGTACAGCTAGATCAAGAAATCCCAAGTATTGTAGCTAAAGCTTTAGTAGGAAGACAAACTAATTTTTGAAGACATATCAAAAAGCTAGAAATTGGAAGGAATGACATCATCCAACCATCCCAGTTAAGTTTTTGCCTTTGTTAATCAAAGTTTTCGGTTGTTAGTGGGTTTTTTAAACAATCAGTCTCACCTCTTCTATTTCATCATTCTCCCTGTCATTACCAGTACTGCTTTTGTATTGCACATCTTAACACTTAGAAGTGACATATCATAAAGACAATTGATACAGTGAGGATGGAAGCTTGACAACTTATTTTCCTTCTACTTTTGGTCTAAATGTGTAAAAAAAGACAACATGAGAGAACATATGTGAGTAATGAAAGACTAACGTTCAGAGGCCTGAAGTTCCCTTTAATTCCACAGAACAAGAGTTTAGAAAAAATTGGAAAAAGGAAATGAGATTCATTGTTACAAAATTTACTGGTGCCTGCTACCATGTTATTTTGTTTACAGTTTTAAGGCATAAACTTACCCAGTCAAGCCTCCATCAAAGGTTTCTGTAAAATACACTTCCCCAGTTGGCTTTGGAGTCTGGTACACAGCCTAAAAGACATGTACAAATACATGCTCTAACATAAATTGCAATTTTCCATTTGAAATACACTGTAGTACCTCCAAGAAGTAATCCACCAGACAGACCACCAGATTTTGTTAATTAGAAACATCAAGAAGCACAAAACACCTTTCCCTGCCCCACCATGCCCCTCTCATTTCCACAGTTTGGGTGCATCCCTCTAGCAGCAAGCAATTTCACATCTGTGAAAAAACACTTCCTACATTCACAGGATAACATAACTAAAGCTATGAACACATGTAATAAAACCCCAGAAAGTTTACTGAGCCTGCACCAATTCTCTGCTTCCTTTCCACTGCTTTTTATGCACGTCTACCATTGTTCTGTTTTCCTACTTACTTGACACATTACAGTTGAGCTACATAGTAAAAAGTTGAAAACATAGTGTATTGATAGTGCCCACCTCTATTATGAATTACAGCACTATAGCAGCACAAAGGTTTTTTGGGAATAAAGACAGTGGCAAAATGCTGCTGTGACTGATGAAATCAAGAATTTGTTCTAAAGAAAAAAGTCTCAGCAAGACCAAGATGTCTTATGTTTTCTTCTCTTGAAGTGGCATGTTAGGACCTAGAACAAAAGGCTCTGTATCTAAACCAAAGCACAGAGTACCAAAACCTTCTTCATGACTATCTACCACATGCAGGAGATCTGACTTTACACTTTGGCATAACAGAACCATTCATTAAGCTTGCCCTACATGTGGTGAGATATTGGAACAGGCTGCCCAGGGAGGTGGTGGAGTCACCATCCCTGGAGGTTTTTAAGAAGAGGATAGATGTGTTTCTTCAGGGGATGATTTAGGGGTAACAGTAGTGTAGGGCTATCGGTTGGACTAGATGATCTTGAGGGTCCTTTCCAACCGTAATGATTCTGTGATACATGTCAGAAACTCAGACTGGCAGGTTTGACATCCACTCAGTTGTTGACTGCCTGTTAACTTGGTCTTTATTAAATGCATTTGTCCACCAATTTCTCTACTAGTTATAACTATGTATCTTGTAATAAGACAAGCTTTAAGTAAAGACTTCTGTAATCCTACCTCTAAGGAAGACTTGTATCTGTTAACATCAGCTTCTTGAGATTGCATGTCAAAATCATCTACTTCAGCATCTGCCTCCAGAGTCTCTTTGTTTTCAGTTCCTGCAGTCACTGTGCTCATTATCAGGACACCCCAGCACAGCCAGTCCCATCGGAACTGCATCCTGGTTACCTGGAGAACTGCAAGCTTTACATTTTAAATACTGTCGCAAGGAAAATATCAATGCTGTTTTAATTTTACCTCAGACTTTACCTACAAGAGAAAAAGCATTAAAACAACAAGAAAAAAAGACCATAAAGTATTGTCAGTATAGTATTTGAATGAACTGCTATATCTTAATTTGAAAAATTTCTCACTACATAGCCCTGACTCAGGCTCTTCGGTCTCTTTCTGTTGTCCCTACGAAAAAGTGCTTGTAGCCTGCTCCTTTATCTTGCCAGGCCACAAATCAGAGTTCTGCGTTCTCAAGCAGAAACGAAGTAAAACTGCCATGAACAGCCTTTCTCACTCAGCAGTCTAAAGCTTCTGCATTCTGTATCAACACAAGCTTTTTCTAGGGACAAATACCAATTCCAACCAATGCCACAAAACCTGGTTTTCCTCCACACCTCTTCCATTCATAACCGTGTGCTGCCTTATTCCGCCCCTGTACAGATGCATAAGCATCAATCTGACCAAAGACACATCCAACTGGAACTGCCCCATGAAAAGCAGCCAGATGTTCCTCCAAAACTTTTTATTTTTCCTGTATTTTGTGTGAAAATTTTACTTACCTTTTACTGAACTATTAAAAGCATCACACTGAAATCAATACTAGTTGTATCACTTAGCAGTTCTTCAAGCCTCGATGCTATACTCACCCAGGTGCCTTTTCAAGCCCTTCCGTTGCTACGGTTAGCTTGAGTAAGCCCCCAAGAAGAGGCTGTCTGTTAAAATAAATGAAAAAAAAGAAGCCGCTTGAGCCAAGCGGCCACTCGGTGTTCCCGCAGTGCCCGGCACGGACAACGATTTTCGGAAAAGCACCAAGGGAGGACAACCGCGGCCCCACCTCCGGCAGCCACGGGGGCCGCGCTGCTCCCGGCGGTGGTGGTTCTCGGGCGGGGGGCCAAGCCCCAACACAGCCCCCGCCCAGGGGCGACACATGCCCGGCTGGCCACAGCCCAGGCTGGCGCTTTCCGCCCAACAGCCAGTAGGAGGCGGTGGGCAGGAGAGCCCTTTTCCCCCGCCACACAGCACCGGCGAATCGGCGGAGAGAGGACGGGTGCCGCAAGTGACAGACATGCAGCCTCCCGCTGCCGCCGCCACCACGGGCCCGGGCGGCCCCGCCCTAGTTACCAGACACCGCAAGGTAGAGAGCGCAAGCCCCCGCGGGGGCCGCAGCGGCAGAACCCAGACCACCGTCTCCCCGCGGCACGGGGATTACCGGCGAAGAGATCCGCTCCGCGCCCCGTTATCCGAACGCCGCCGCTCTTCCCAGGGCATCACCGGCTGCGCCTGCGCACCGACGCTCCCGGGGCTGCTGGAGCCTGGGAGCAGGTGCTGCCGCTCCGCACAAGCCAATCACGGTGCGGCGGGCGCGGTTCTGCCCAATCCCAGCGCGAACCGCGAACCCCAACGTGCCGCCGCAGAGCGTGTGTAGGCGCGGACGGCGGGCAGGTAGCCCCGCCAATCGCACTGCGGCCCACGGACGCCGGCCTCCCCGCACGTGGTGCCCTAGCCAATCCCAGGCAGACCCTGCCCAAGCTGCCCCCCAGCTTCGCCCTGCCGACGCCATTCGGCGTCCGGGCCTGCCTGGGCTGTCGCCCTCCATCGGAACGCTCTGCTGTTCTTGAAGGAAAAGCTGCTAGGAGAAATGGCCGAGTCAGTACCAGCGAGCAGTCAGTCAGCGGCGTGTGCTCCAGCACAGAGTGCCTTAGGTAGACCTTGCCACCATGGTCATACTCAGTGGGACCATATGTTTATGTTTAGTAGCATCATCATCCTCCACACGCACTTGCACATCTTCAAGGCTTCTGGTTCTACTATAGAAAATACCTTGGGGATAATGCCTCAGCAGAAGCCCAAGTCTATGCAGAAAAATAGTCCAGAAACATGTAAAACGCCAACACACTGTCAAGGAAATTTATAGAAGTTTTAATACTTCTTAAAAAAGGCAACACTATACTCTAGCCTGGAACACAATGGCCATTCTCAAGCATTCTTAGAAATGAAACATTACATGGAGCGTATGCCAGAAAAAGACCATGAAACACCATCACAGCACCTTGCCAAGTTAAAAGACAGTAATAGAAAAAACCCCAGGAGAATGTAAAAAAAAAAAGAAGTGCAAAAAACCCCATCAAGGACAGGGTTTATCACACATCATGGAGCTTCTTGAAAATCAACATAAAATTGGCTCTAGTAAAGACTCCACATGCTACTTAGAAAAACAGATAAAATATACCAGAAGCAGGTTTTTTTGTTTAGAATCCTCTTACAACAAGAAACTGAATTGTGACTACAGCAAACTATTACTGATGTATGAAAACATAGGGAAGCTGTTAAGTTACATAACTTATATGATATACAATCACCAAGTAACAAAATGAAAGCGTACTTGAGCTTAACTACACTGCTGTTTCACACCACCACACAAGCCTAAGTATGGTACTTAACATCCTTTTAAACATTATCATAACCTCACCCTGTTCTTACCACAATTTAGAAGGAAACAATTTCTCTCTCAAATGGGCACCATTTTTCAGATTATGATGCATGCAGCTGATTTTGTGAAGACTCCTCAGTACTCCTCAGAAAATAAAGTAGTCAGTGGCTGGAAAAGCCTGACCAATCTGCAAGTGCTAACACCTGATAGTTTTTGGGGCAGCCCACTAGCCCATTTGAATGAATCTTGAACCTTCGTACCACATCACATCGTTTTATTTGACACCTTTATAATGCTTTAAATCCACTACCAAAAAGAGCGATTGTCACAAAACAGTTGAGTAACAGATTGGCAATTCAAGGTTTCTCATTTGGAAGTAGAATTATTATTTTTTAACCCTTCTACCACAAAGAGTATTTTATTCCTTAAGGGCAGTTGTGAAAAAGGCAGGGGGAAAAAAGAGAAATCAGCACACCACAATCTTTAAACTAACAGGAAAACAACACCTTAACTCTACAACGTGGAGGGAGGTGTAAGGGAGCAGAAATGGGAAGGCATTGGGGAGCAAAACAAAACAGATTTGCAAAGTTGTTACACAACTACTTATGAAGAAACGTCAGCTTTTGGAAAAGATTAAACTGTTACAGATGGTTCAATAACTGCATTTTAAATTGACAAGAAGCAGCTCTGCCGTGATTTTCTTGCTGCAAATATGAGCTCTACAGTTATAATGTTATTATAATCAGAATTACATTTAACTTCCAAACTGACTCGATGTACAATCCACCTCACTCAGTCCAGCCACTCGATAGGTGCAGACTTCACAATCCAGGATCCGTAATGACTTCGCTCTAAGAAGCTTTGCAGACAGTTTTTAGCTCTTTGGTACAATTCAGATTGAATCTAAAAGAAGAACAAGGAAGATCCTGAAAGATCTCAAGAACGATCATTACACAGACCTGTGTTCTTCACCACCAGCATATAGCATGCGCAAGCACAAACTTTGTAGAAAACAATACCTGCAAACCTTAACAGTTCTCTCAGTTGCTGACAGTGAGAGAAAGTGTTACAGACTCTAAACATTTAACTTTTTATATTGGGATGAGAGAATTGTTCCGTTAAACATTTTTTCCAGCATCTTCTCAGTTCCAGTGTCATCCTTGCACAGAAAATAAACATTCAGTATAATCCAATGCAAATCTAAATACCTGGTGAACAGTGTTAGCAGTTCAATAGTCAATTAGCAAGCCATAGTATTCTGAAGTAGTGTTTGAATGATTTAAAAAAATATCTCTTGCATGTTCTGACAGGAGCTTATGAAAGGTATGCACTTTAAGAGAGCCTAAGTTTCACATAACTATTTTGGAAATAAAATATCTCTCTTGTGAACCAAGGAGAGGAAAAAAAACCTGTAAGAGTAAAAAGAAGTTAAGAGCCTACATATTTCCAAAGATGGGCAGAAGTGAGTGAACTGTATTTAGAGAAATCAAGAATCATAGTAACTCCTTCAAGTAATTCCTCTGTGTTTTTATACCACAAAGGAAAGCCTGGGACCTAATGCTGTCTTCCAGCGGACCACTTCTACTTTCCTATTCCTTTGTGCCTTAAGAGTCTTCCGTAAGATTACACTGTGGTAGAAAAAAAACCTATGTAAGTATGAAACAAATATAAAAAGTAAAATTGAAAATCAACTGATGAACAAAAAACCCCAACCTTTTTCAGATGAAACTATCTTATGTGAGGAAAACATAGCAGAGATAAAACATGGCAGACTTTCAAAGAATATTTCATGACTAATTCAGTAGAGTAATTTTACTTGGAAAGAGCATTTTCAGACATTCTGAGGCAACAAAGGAGATCCAGGTGTTCAGGTGAAGTCTTCAGCTACCAAACCAGTTTTGAGAACACCCATTAAGAGACTTCTTACTAAAACCTCCTCTCCCCATATCAGCTCACCTTAGCTTCTTGGTATGTTGCAATCTGAAGCAAATCACTCCGCTCTGCTTCCTTGGCCAGCAACCTGAAACGACTGAACATTGCCACCTTGCAAAGGCGACTTGCCATTGAAGTGCCACTTTTGAATGGTGAACTGCAGTCAGAATGAAAAAATAACAAAACTCAGTAACAAATACATTGCAGGTATATTGCTGTGGTCATTACAGGATTTTTTTTCCCCCCTCTAACACTTTGTGAATACAATCATACAGTTCTACATCCACTTTCAATGAGTAAAGCCAAAGCAAATCAGCAGCTGTGATAATTTAAATAAGTCAACCAAAAATGATCTTCAAACTGCAACTCATTTGAGATAGGTTGCTCACTGGTTTTATGTAGTATGAAAACTAAAACATTAACTACAACAGATAATGGAATAAAGATATCACAATTCAAAGAACTAAATTTCATTTCTTGGTATCTTACTGTAAAGCTACAAGATCTCCAAAACTACATCTAATCACAGGATGCATTCACTTAAGAAATAATCTCTAATATGGGTAATACTGTGACCTTAAAAAAAATGAATACTGCAATGAATGGGCACAGAACAATAAGGTTAGGCATGATTTCTAACATAATGAAAAAAACTCTAACCTTTCAGTGGTTTTTCCACTTAACCCATCCACAACCTCTAGGGACGGATCTGGCAATGACCAATTCAAACTAATAGGTGCCTCCTGAAAGATTCTTTGAACTGAGTGTGCAGCATTCACCAAGTAAATATGAGATCTGTTGACCAGATAAGGAATGGGAAGCCCTGACGTAAGCGCACGATCAACACGTTGGTTTATAGCTATTTCTAGCCCTCTCGTATCCTTGCAGTTGCCATTGCCTATTAAACAAAAAGAGATCAGTCACATATAAAGTATATCATACTGGAAAAGAAAAAAGAAAGAAGCTAAGAATACGTATCTTTCCACTGGTCTACATTATATTCCTTTTTCCACACAAAATTTATAGAAGGCAAATACATTATAGATTATTATGTTTACTTTGAATAACAGTTAAGTATATATTTGAATAACAGTTAAGTAGCAGAAATTTTTTATCACTTTTAAATAAAAGCACCGAAACTTCCTCAGAAAGAACAGGCAGGGATTCAACAACGTTTGCAAGATCTTTTGAAACACTTCAAAACCTTGTTCTGTGTTAGAAAATGAAAAGCTGCTACATCTTCCATGTCTGGGGATGTCAGACATCTGTGTGTACGAAGTCTCACAACACAATAGTGAAAGGCAGAAACACCTGAAAACCTTCAGAATAATACCCATCAATTTAATTCCACCACATAAATAAAAGCTACTGAAGTAAATTCTGATAACAGTATGGTCTTCCCGACTGCCACAAAGTCCTGAGACTTAACCATCACCTTTGTAATCCCCATTCCTAAGCAAACACTTATTTGCATTAACCAGTACAAAGAAAGATGGCCGAGGGGGGCACAGACTGTGGACTCCACACAAAACAAATCTCGGGAAGAAACTGAACATTTTCAGTTAAATACTGACAGTTTTCCCGCCACTGCTCCATTCTACAGTTAGGTGACTAACACTGTCACCCTAAAATCACCGTATTTGACCGAAGAGTTAACACAGCATTTGTCACATTTGGTATTTTCTCAACATCTAAAATTTAATTTGTTATAAAACAACACTGAACTTCTTCTGTTACTCTAATACACAGTACAGGAAGGGCAATCTGGCAAGCTAAACCAAACCTACAATGACAAAAGAGAGACCCTGAGTTTTACTTTAGGGCATTTCGAATATGAGTGAAAAGAAATATACACACTTAGTACCTTTACCAAAAAAATACTCTTAATTCTTTAAAGAACCATCTTGGTTTAGTTCATGTTTTATAAAATCTAATCAAATTGGAACACAAAAACACACAAAAACCCCACTGAAATTTGTGTTAAGCTTACCTACGAGAATACTGTTGATGTACACTGGTTCAATGAAGTGACTCAGCAATGCTCCCTGAACACCAACCACTTCCCATTTCATTAATTTGTCACTAGCTGACATACTGCTTGCTCTAACAGTTTCAGGTGGACAACAAACAGGTAGGTAAATCTTGCCTTCTACAGCAACATGGAGGCTCAGAGCTGCATTCGTTTTGTAGGCAGATACAGATTGTGGGTTGAGATGTCTAAAGTAAGACAAGAAAATTAATTTCAGTGAGAAAGTACTCTCGTTAGAGATGACTGTAAAGTCATTTAATACTGTTTCTCAGAAAAAAATCATCAAGAGGTGTGGGCCTTATATTATGTTCAATATTTGTAAATTCCAGAGATAGCATATTCAGATGTTCTAGACTAAATACTGAAATTAGCATGTAGATAAGAAATAGTAATTCAACCTAATTGTAGCCATCAGTTCTGCAAATGTTAAAATACACCAGCACATGCTGCAAGCAAGCCATGACTGTGACTACTTACACTATGACAGAAGTTACTTGGAGGCTGTTCATCTTGTGAAAAAGCAGCTATAAAGTTATTCATCTATTTTAAAACACAATTTACATTGTAATTCTTCAAAACTTTTAAAACAAGCAGATTAAGGAGACAAAACAAACAAGACATTAAGGAGACAGATTGTTCTGAAACAGAATGTTTTCCCCTTAACTGAAGAGGGGTAAGAAGTCAAAGCTTGAAGTTTTGAGCTAACTCTCCCCAACTTTATCGTTAACTTAAAATGTTATGATAAAGGTGTTTCTGCTTTACTACATTACTATAAAGTAACCATTTAATTTTGGCAAGCAATCATTGATATTTGGCTTAAATAACATACCACTGCCTGTTAATATGCAGCCATATTTTTGCTACTCAATGGCTTACTTGCAAGTAGCTCCCTTCTAAAAACTATTTTTAAATAACTCTCTGCATAAGCAAATCGCTTATACTTCCAAAATACTCCTCCCAAAGTTTCTCTCAAGATAGCGCACACCAGAATGGACAAAACATGTCAAATCTGCCAACCACCACAGAGTTGCCTACAAACTACACCCAGTTTCATCTACTATTTTCTTGGAAGAGCAGGCTAGAACACTAAAAGAATTGCAGAAGGTTTGAGATTCTAACAGGAGGAGCTGCCACGGTCAGCACAACTTGCAATGAATTGGCTGTAACTTCCAGTTCACAAATTTGCCTTCTGAACACCCCAAATACAGCATGAAGGTAGCCAGAGGTCTTGTAAATACCAAAAAGTTTTGACTGTATGACTTTCGTACAATTGCACCACCATACGTGACACAAAATAATATTGTTCAGAGTAACTTGGTAAACCAGTGACTGCTGCTCTTAAATGTCAAAACTATTAAAAAAGCAGCTTTCAGAAATTTAAGGAAAGTTACAAGTGTAAAGAGAAGCACAGGAGTTTATTTGTCCCAGAAAGTTGCTCTCGTTACCTTTTTTCTACAAAGCACAGCAGCAGCCTATAGTTTCAATTCAAGGGCTTTTACACTCAGTCCTGTGGTGCAAAGGATGACATTAAATCACTTGCTGAGTGGTTAATTAACTATTTATTAGTATTTTAGTAAGTCTCTTGGGTAGAGGGTTAACAGGTAAGTGGGTAGCTGTCATAAACAAAGCACTGTCCTGAAGCTGTAACCCATGTAAAAGATTTGTATCATCATGTTGAGCAGTATCTCATACACTTATCACTATCACCCTGTATATGAATGCTTCCAAAACACGAAAAAAGTCAGAACAGCCTCCCTACCATCTTAGAAAAGTGACACAATGCATATTTTCTACACTTACAAAATGTTTTTCACTGCAAACAAATTCATCTTCCACTACATCATCTCTGGAAATACGACATACTTACAGCTCTGATTTTAACTGAGCAGTTCCTTTTGGAAGCTGATTCATGTAGAGAAAGACAGCTGTATTTTGCTTTAGGGTAAGCAGCTTCGAGCCTGGTGCTTTGCAAAATATGGATTGCTCTGCCGTCGATGGATTTTTATTATAGAACAGCAAAAGATGTCTATAAAAATATCTAAAAGAAAGTATTAAGTAACAGTAAATGTGAAAAACACTGCTTTGCTCAAAAATACATGGACATTTGAGATTTACTTCGGATGATTTCAAAATAATCCAGAAGGTACCAACTACAAAATGCAAATGCATTTACATTTACATTCGCAAAAGTAAAACTGAGCAGACAGAGCTACAAGAGAACTGGTAACTGTTTGTACACACATTCTCACCTAAGCAGAGAACGCCTTGCAGTAACAATGGCATGGCTGTCATGCAACACTCTTCCACAATGCTGAAAGCGCTGACTGCAATTAAAGTTTCCTGTTCCTAGAGCTACAACTTCATGCTGTCCATCTAAAAAGAAAGAGTTTATTTGTACGCGACCGTGATGGGTTAACCTCCTCTGGCTGCCAGGAGCCCACCAAGCCACCAATCTGCCACTCATTCCTCCTCATGCTCCTTCCCTGCTCCAACATGGTATTCCCTCCCACAGGATACAGTTCTTCACAAATGACTCCAGCTTGGGTCCTTCCCACAGAGTTAAGTCCCCCAGAAAGGTCTCACGTGGTCACAGGTTGTGCTAGAAAACCTGCAACAGTGTAGGCTCCACAGACCACAGCTGTTGCCAGAAGCCTGCTCCTGTGCAGGTTCTCCACAGGCTGCAGCTTCCTTCAGGGCACACCACCTGCTCTGGCCTATACTGGTTTACGCAGCCTTACTCCTCTTCTGAGACAGCAAAAGGGAATGCTTAGGTAGCTCTTGTGTATTTGCATGACTAGCAGAATTATGTATGGGCCAGAGCCATCAGAACAGAGCATCTCAACAAAGGAGACCTACTCTTTACATTTATTTACCAGATCAGAAATATGTTTATTGAGGCTCTCTGGGAACACCAACAACCTAAGCAGTCCACTTGCCAATATTCACAATTAGCAGAGACTTGCCTTTTTCAATGATGAAAGCAGACAGTGAATTGCCATAAGAAAAGTACTCTGTATGTTTGGCAGTCAAGCCGTTAAATACTCCTCCAAGTGTCCACAAAAGTTTATGGTACATAGGCAGTCCTCCTACTAAATAAAACAGTAAAAGCCAGCAACACATAAGTTTGCAGGGAGGGGAAAACAGGCATGACCAACTGCTTGTCAAACTGTGTATCTAAACACACGGTAAAACCACTATCAACACACTTTTGGGATTCTGAAGATTATCAGGATAGACACTGATTTGAAGAAAATGAACCTCCAAACCCCCCTGCTTTCTAACACTGCTCACTCAAGTGGCAGGCTAGGTGCGGCTGGGCTTGGTGTTCAGTTAAAGAAACTCAATAACACCAAAATGTTATTAAGCAGGTACTCTTTTAATGCAGCGCTGGACACACAGGGGATCATTCCTCCAAAATTGTGTGTGTCTCTGCTAGTTGCACACACCTCTTATATACTACATGTACATACATGATTCACATTATTTTCCAAGACCCTTGTTAATAATTATACAGTTTCCCACAAGTCATCTATATGCATCGCCATCCTTGAGTGGTCTTCAGGGGCCTTTGTTTCTCTTATCACAGTGTAGAACCAGCTTAACAAAAGCGGTTTTGCTTATTCCAGGTGTCATGAGTTTAGACAACAGGCCTACACCAGGGCCACACCCCGTTCTATCAGGGCCCTGATTGTTGCCTCGTTAGCACAGTTCTATTCTAAAGTAAGATTTCTTTTACTTCAATTCAACATGAATACATAATGGACTAGAATGCCTACACATTTTATGCTTTTATTATTCATGACAATACAACAGGGAAGTGGATCAAGTTTTGATCACCTGCACACAGTATTTCAAGTTAATGACAAAAACACCATGTCTATTTCTGTCAGCAATTAAATTCAAGCAGTTTACTAAGTTGTGTCCATTTTCTGAACTGATAGTCAATCTCCTACTTCAGTGACACTAATTGTTAGAGCGTTCTTCAAAGTGAGGATGTTTAAAATAACAGTAACTTTAAAGTGATCACTAACCCTAATAAAAGGAAAAGAAAGAAAAACAAGACTTGTCTTCCTTACCAGAACAGATCCTTGGAACATGAACAGAGTTTACTGGAGTCTGGGGCTCAGCAGGAGTACAGGCAGGACCTAAGAATGTAACAAAATTTCAAATTGGAACAGACATTTCAAATTTCACAACATGGATCTCACACTACTTCCAGCAAATTAAATTCCTGATTCTCCAAGAATCTTTTTTTCAAATTCTGAAGTCCTTTTAAGCATAGAGCAACTTAGGGATCAACCCTTAAAAAGATAATTGTTATGTTAACCACATTCTTTTCAAAGTAGTAACTCAGTGTGGAAGCCTTTTAATCACAGAAATTGGAAACCACTTAGGATCAACTTCATAGTGCTGTTACCCAGTGAGTAGTAAATCCACTGCAACAGCAACAAATAAATTAATTCCTTCAGAATTCTCTGCTCTGTGCTACAAACTGATACAACTCCTGATATACAAAGAACAAAGGAAAAAAGTTTCAGAACTATATGGCAAATAGTCAGAAAACTGACAAGAGACCCTGCTAAAGCAGCATTTAATAAAACTACACAAGATTCTGCATAGAAAACCTTCAAGCCAAGCTTTTCAAGTTCAAATTAGGTGTTGCTACAGCACTTACCTGACTTTTCAGAATCTTGTGCCTCTATATATGCTGGGTTAAGTAGCTCATCAAGAGCCAGTTTAGCTGCACTTAATCTAGCTTCCTTCTTGTTTACTCCCGTTCCAGGCTTGTAGAAAACACCATTCAACAAAGCACTAATGGCAAAATAAGGCCTTATGATATCGCCTTTAAAGGAGCAAAAAAGCCACAAAGAATTAGTGAAATTATTTTATGGTGCTTTTATACACAGCTTTATGTGCTTACATTCATTCCAAGGACAAGCAGAAGACAATTTTAGCAAAATACAACTCAAACCTTTCACCTCCGCAAGAATTTTGGCAGCTTTAGCTTCATGCACTTTCCACAAAGTTCTGGTAGCAGCCAGAATTTTAAAAATTCATCTGATCACATTCTGTTGTAACTAATTGTTGAGTCACAACTGTGTAACGAAAAGGGTAGCAAAAAGCAACAAATGTGGAGGGCAGTACAACCAACAGTAAACAAATTCATCTGGTATGAGTGCCATCAATACTAACTGCAGAAATTCAGATCATCTCAAGGATAGGCAAACATTGATTTATTTAAGAAGACAAATTTACCTGGCACAGTAACTTCTTTGAATTCAAGTTGTAAATGGTGCATTCGTGCAAACTCATGCAAGACAGATACGGCATTTATTACTCTCCGTTCATATCTTGCAATAAGCTCCTCTAGGTCTTTCTTTGAAGGAGGTGCTGATAACAAAAGAATAAAATAATAAAACACGATGAAACAAAATTAAGAACTGAACACACTCTCCAAGAGTTTAAATCTGTTTACAATGAATTCTATTTAGATGCTTCTTGGAAGAAAAGCAGAAACATTTACTCCTACATTAACAATACTAGCTACTCTGAAATGGTTCGTACCTCTTCTCTTAAACACATCAAAGTTTTTAGTTTAAGTACTAATTTAACCTCTGAATACGGACAGACATTACCTGCAAATACAACACACGTTCCCCCTCCCCTCCATTGCAAGTCAGTGATCAAAAGCAAATTGCTGATGATGGACTTAAAACAACAGAACCCCTGGTTTTTCACACACAATGAAGCTGCAGAACTCCTTAAGTCTACAAAAGTGTTAGCAACCACACACAGATAACTCATTCAAACAAAAGAAACCCATCCACAAAGAGCTGCTGAATACAGGAGACAGCACTTAAGGCTGAGGCGGCCAGGACTGGAGAGAGTCCAGTGCAGGGCCACCAAGATGATCAAGGTAGTGGAGCATCTACCCTATGAGGACAGGCTGAGAGAGCCAGGTCTGTTTAGCCTGGAGAAGAGGAAACTGAGGGAGGACCTCATAAATGTCTATGAATATGTTAAGGGCCAGCGTCAGGAAGAAGGAGCCAGGCTCTTCTTAATGTCATCCAATGTTAGGACAAGGGGCAATGGGAGCAAGTTAGAGCACAGGAGGTTTAATGTTAATGTGAGGAAAAACTTTTTCACAGTAAGGGTGACAGAACACTGGAACAGGCTGCCCATGGGGGTTGTGGAGTCTCCTACTCTGGAGACATTCGAGGCCCACCTGGACTCGTTCCTGTGTTACTTTATCTAGGGTGTCCTGCTTTGGCAGCGGGGTTGGACTTGATGATCTTTCTAGGTCCCTTCCAACCCCTAACATTCTATGATTCTACTGATTTGAAGAAAATGAACCTCCAAACCCCCCTGCTTTCTAACACTGCTCACTCAAGTGGCAGGCTAGGTGCGGCTGGGCTTGGTGTTCAGTTAAAGAAACTCAATAACACCAAAATGTTATTAAGCAGGTACTCTTTTAATGCAGCGCTGGACACACAGGGGATCATTCCTCCAAAATTGTGTGTGTCTCTGCTAGTTGCACACACCTCTTATATACTACATGTACATACATGATTCACATTATTTTCCAAGACCCTTGTTAATAATTATACAGTTTCCCACAAGTCATCTATATGCATCGCCATCCTTGAGTGGTCTTCAGGGGCCTTTGTTTCTCTTATCACAGTGTAGAACCAGCTTAACAAAAGTGGTTTTGCTTATTCCAGGTGTCATGAGTTTAGACAACAGGCCTACACCAGGGCCACACCCCGTTCTATCAGGGCCTTGATTGTCGCCTCGTTAGCACAGTTCTATTCTAACGTAAGATTTCTTTTACTTCAATTGAAGATGATTCTACGATCTTTCTAGCTCCCTTCCAACGCCTAACATTCTACGATTCTATGACTGAACATTGTGAGTATCCACCCAGAGACAGTAAGTCCCGCCCCACCTCGCCCACAATTAACCACACACTTGGAAACAGGGCAGTGGGTGGGTATTTCATCTGTCCTACCACAGAGTCCCCTATGCTCTTCAGAGGGCAAAATGAAGCAAGCTAGTCATGTATAAAAAACTTCTATAAATTCTGAGAAGTTGTCTCGAGCAAAATCCACACTTCAGTTTCACTTGAAAGAAACTCTTCCACGAAGCACACCAGACCTGCACAGCTGTCTTTGACTTTAAGTTCTCCTACAGAATAGCCAACTAACACACTTCTGCAGCACGTGCTTTTGTGAGGGATCTATGTGTTCCTTAAGATTTACAAGAAAAAAAAAGAAAAAATCTTCCCCTTCACGCTTGCTCAGCGTATACTCAGGCACAAGTACCGCCCAGTCATAAAGAACTAACAGCTGTCACTGCAAAGCCTCATAAACAGGTGCCTTCACCTCCATACAACTATTTGAAGAGACAGAGTTCAATATACATACTGGAATATCTGGAACTGCAGTTAACACTCCTCTCAATGATCACAGAATCATCACAGAATCATCATAGAATCATCATAGAATCATCATAGAATCATCATAGAATGGCTCAGGCTGGAAGGGACCTTAAAGATCATCTAGTTCCAACCCCCCTGCCATGGGCAGGGACGCCACTTGCACTAGACCGGGTCATCCAGGGCCACATCCAGCCTGGCCTTAAACACTGCCAGGGATGGGGCCTCAAAAACCTCTCTGGGCAACCTGGTCTCTACGAAAATTCATGCAGCAGTACATACTCTATGTTTTGCAATATCTACTTTTAACATATTATTTAGAATTTATAATTATGAAAACTACGTAAGACTATATAGCCCAAACTGCAACAAATCTTTTACTCCAATAATCTTCCAGTACGACAGAACATAGGAAAAAAAGGAACACAGTCAAGCAGATGCTGAAGAAGTCACTGAAGAAAATACAGCGGCAAGAATAAGCAGAGAGTTGCAACCTTTCAAAAAAAGAAAAGGCTAAAGTTACTTTCCCTAGCATTAACAGTGTACTTCTAATAGCTAATCCCAGTATAGAAACGAAAAACTATACCTGGATTTTCCATCACCTTCGGGGCACGCCACCTCTCAGAACGTGAAAGTTTTGGCCTTACAGTCACAGACTGAGAAAGCTTTAGTGGTGGTCGGCTAGGAGCCCAAGCTGACGAAGTCGTCTTTTGTATGGAGTCAAAAGCAGGTATTGCAGCACTACGAAACCAGCCATTGCCGCTAGTCATTTCTGATCAACCTAACTGAATTTAACAGTAAAGTAACAACACATTAAAGAGATGCTGTAAATTACTATTTTCTTATTTAAGCCGTTTCACAAGAGCACTACAGACAACCCGCACTCTGCTTCCCTACAGACTGGGCAAAACAACTGAAACCCCATGCCCTCCCAGTGCCTCCCCTTTCCAAGCCAGCACCAAGGTTCAAAGCCACTTCTGTTAACCACGTTTTGAAGCAAGACTTTCTGTGGCTCTGCACCTACTCCTCCTCCCTCAACCAGCTCAAAGTACGAGACAACCTTCCAGCTAGCTCTTGAGGGCGCGAGGCAAAAGCTAAAGCAGCAAAGCCGGTACCTTTTAAGTTTCCACGATGAGCTGGCACTGGAATTGAAAGCTTTGGTACCTGCTTTGGCTCTCCTTCTCTTATGCTGTGAGGAAAACCCACACCCGTCAGGCTCGACCGTTCCGCTGCAGACGATTCCGGAGCTCTCACAGCCGATAGACAGGTGGAGCACCCCTGAGGTGAAAGGCGGGACGACGAGCGCAGTCTATCCAGCAGCTCGCCCTGGCCGGCTGCAACTGCTATGGGGCCACTGGCCGCCTCACCAAGCCAGCCCTCAACAGCACCCCCCCTAACCCCAGGATCTAAAAAGCCAAGATGCACAGCTCACAGCTTGAATAAACAGTTCCTGAAGTCAAGAGATCCCTCCGCGCAGAAATCCCTCCGCGGGGAGCGTTGACACCCGTCACGTGCAACGCGGCTGAGGCGCGAGGGGAGGAGCGATGCGCCGTGGCGGTGGCACAGCTGTAGCTGCTGTGCAGGCTGCGGTCTGCCCCACGGGCCCCGAGAAGTAACAGAATCACTACGGTTGGAAAGGACCCTCAAGATCATCTAGTCCAACCGATAACCCTACACTACTCTTATGATGATGACTCTTATCCCTAAACCGTCCCCTGAAGAAACACATCTATCCTCTTCTTAAAAACCTCCAGGGATGGTGACACCACCACCTCCCTGGGCAGCCTATTCCAATATCCTACCACTCTTTCAGTAAAGAAATTCTTCCTATTATCTAATCGAAACCTACCCTGGCACAACTTAAGCCCATTCTCTCTAGTCCTGTCACTAGTCACAAGGGAGAAGAGGCCAACACCCGCCTCCCTAGAATGGCCTTTCAAGTAGCTGAAGAGAGCGATAAGGTCTCCCCTCAGCCTCCTCTTCTCCAGGCTAAACAAGCCCAGCTCCCTAAGCCTCTCCTCGGTCGGCTTCCCGTTCTGCCGCCGAGCGGAGCGTCCCAGTGGGGCAGGGCGGCACGCGAAACCGAGATACCTCCGGTTCAGCCGAACGGAGCCGCGCCCCAACCCAGCTGAGGCAGGAGAGCTGAGGGAGCAGGATCCAGGGCGGAGTTTGGGCCAAGGCCGCCCGCGGAGCCGCCGCCTCCTTCCCACGGCTGGGCCGCGTGGGTTCCTCGCTGTGACAGCGACTCATTGCAGCTCCCCGCTGAAAGGCCGTCCTCGCTCCGGTGTGGGTAAGGCGGCCTGGCTCTGCCTCGAGTGAGAGCTACCTCACTGAAATGATAACTCGATGTACAGTTACGCTTAAAACACGTTTTTTTAATCAAGGAGGCTGAACAACAACAAAAAAGCCCTGTACAGTAGTTAAATTTTATTACAAGTGTAATAAACTTAATGATTTTTAGCACTAAGGCAATCACAGTTTCATAAGTTATATATATAATTTACACAAGTCTACATTGACAATTTACTGGTCACATCAACAAGGGTTTTGTGTTATGGCAAAGTTTATGAAAATTCACAGTTAATCTACAAGTATTTTAAAGATGCAGGAATAATATTGCACATAAAACAGTGGACTCTGAGGAGCAGATTTACAGTGTTCCAGCTATTCCTTCACAGAATATACATTGGTCATCATCATGCAATAACTTCAAATACAGAATGGTATCATGTACCACAGTAAACAGTTACTCACAATGTAAGTTTTAAATAGAGTAGCAAAAAGCTGTTAGGTCTTTCTTTAAACCATATTTAAATTCTTATAATAAAACACTTTGATAAAATCAAACGGAATTACGGCTGTCACATTACACTTTTAGTATTCTTCTTTGTCTTTTCCTTTCTTTTCCTTCTCGTCCTGTAGCGCAGTACCAAGTTTCTTTATAAGGACAGACAGAACTTTGTCCAAAGGATCCATGACACCACGCTGAAGCCACTTAGGAATAGTAGTCCTTGCATGGTGAAAGCCTAGCTTTTGGAGGATGTAGTCAACACCAACGGGATCAATTTTTCTCCCAGTCCAGGATATTAATCTAAAAAAAAAAAAAAAAAGAATAGAGGACTCAAATATATAAACATTGCAACTTGTATAAACAAACACCCATTTTTATCACTCTTATTTCTGACCAACTTAAGTCCAACAGACATCGTTTCAAACTCAGTTTATACAGATAAGCTGAAGATGACCAATGGAACATCCTCTCAAAGAGGATGCTCAAGGAGGCAAATAATCCAGACTAGGCTGCTTCCAGATCATGTTTAAATTGATTTATTATTGCTGCTAACACAAAACACCAACTGTCAAGATTTGTTTGGCCTGGGTTGATCTGTTTTGATATGTGAGTGGACTCTTGGGTGCCCCAGCAGTGTCAGAAGAGGTTAAACACAAAAAAACCCTGACACAGAAACACAGGAAAGTCATTTTCAGTGATTAGAAGTGCATACTGAGAGCAGTGAGTTGCTGCTATACAAACTATTCTTTTGTGCTAAGTTCAAACTGCCACGTCGCAACTCATACACTGTGCTTTTATATTTTAAGGTGATTGCTTAAAGAAGAACTAAAGCTATAAGGCTAAAAATGGAAAACTGCAAGATGAAAAACTATATGCAAGAAAGTGAATAAACTGTTGTAGGACAGAGTGAAACACAGTAATCTGCAGTCCTCAATGAGTTTAATTTTATTGTATACTAATTTTGAAGAGCCTCCAACAATAGCTTTAATCTGCGTAAATTCTAATCTAGAAGTTAACTGATCACCACTCCTGGAGGTATTTAAAAGACATGTAGATTGGTTCAGTGGTAGACTTGGCACTGCTGGGTTAACAGTTGGATGTGATAATCTTAAAGGCCTTTTCCACCCTAAACAGTTCTGTGATTCTGCGATGTAATAGATAATTGTGTTATCCAGCTTCTGTCATGTCCTGCAGCAGTTATCTATATCCTAGCAGCACTAACAGCCAAATGAATCTGTAACAGCACCCACATGACTGATCCTCTTAGGAGCTGAATGGTATCAACTTGGAACCATTTGCCGTTTGCAGGACAGCACCCACAGACAAAAAGGGAGATTGCAGATAAGCCAGTTTGTTACCTGAGTGTGGGTTCCAAATGCCAAGTATTGCACATAAATTCTCTCCAGTCAACTGTAGTGTAAGTAATACTTTCCTCTGCCTCTTTGTCAGTGGAGCTATCCTCAAGAACACCAACAGAGTTTTTCTGTCCTGGACGAGCAGCCAAAATGCGAGGAGGAAAAATTGCTACAGAATGGAGAGAGGAAAAAACCCCCCCCAAGTCAGTCGTAAGCATCTCAGCTGAATTATCTTTGCATAGCATTTAAATAAGACAGAAGCACAAATTTCAAAAAATCATCTTCTGTTTCAGTTTTACAGAATTTCTGGCAAATAGTTTTGGTTTTAACAAAGTGCTAGTGAAAACTGTAATAAGCACTGGTCAACACTGGAATGTGGGAATCTTCCTTCTCTTTGCTGGCCCAAGGCATCCATATACAGGGGCATTCTTTCAAATTTATCATGGCCTTCAAAAAAGCACACAACATTCTGTAAGAAAAACTCAGACACTCTCCTAGTTTAGAATATATTTTAGATTGACAGAGTAGTCTCTGAGGAGGAGGATGGCGAGGGAATAGTTAAATTAAATCTTTGTCCAAAGTTATGAACCCAGCTCATACTTAAGTCCTGGCATATAGCAAAGGAAAACCAGCCCCTTCTCTTCCAAACAACGTATTTTATAAAATAGAAACAAATCTGTGAAATTATTGAATTTTGATCTATTTTAAGATAGCTTGAAAACAATGTTTTTTTCACCAAGTTCCATGAAAAATAGTTATCTTCCCATTTTGTTAGTTTCTGGAGCTGTTGCACATTTTACTACTTTTAGGAAGCACTCCTAGCTCTGTTGTATGTAAATTACACAAACAGATTTTGATATAGTCAGTTATAAAAATAACATTCAAAATAATGTATTTACTGTGTTCTGCACCATCTAAGTGTTACTTTTATACATGACATCATGTTATAGCATGGGAATAAACGTTACATTTTCCACACATTTCAGTAATAAATGCAAACTGCTATACACAACACTGGATTTCACACAGCAGAAATGAAGCATGTGACTTTCACTGTGGTGGTAACTCATTGTTTATACATACGTTGCAGTGTTACAGTACTCTTGTTGCAGCCTTTAAAGTACAGAAACGAGAGTCTAGAGTAGGATTGCTGTGGCAAAATTTGTAAATCGTAAGATCAGAAGTTGTAAAACTTGAAATAATCAGCTTCAAATTTCAGTGATGTCATTTCATCTAATATGGAGTTACATAATACTTAGAGTAAATGTAGTATCTGAAATAGTTTCATCTATGATCAACATCTACACTGCCATTATGATCTTTTCCAAGTTTTAATTGATTTAGGTTTTCGATATTCATGGTGATAATTACTTGTAAGCCACTAAAGCCACTAGATGATGATTCTCCCTTCAACATGCAGGTAACCACAGAGCAGTCAGTCATTAAGTCCTGCACTGTTTATTCAGCCGAAACCCGCAACAGCCAAAATCACTGTGTTTGGCACACTATACATAAACATTAAACTCACTTGTCTGCAATTTGCTCGTCTTAGCAAAGGCCACATGCATGTGCCAAATTTCAATGCTTCAACCAAACATATTCACGTGGAAAAGTAAAGCATTCTGAAGTCAGAAAAATGCATGTCTTGAAAGAAACGCCATTGATGGAATGGACTTCCAGTAAAAGTAATGTAGCTTCCTAAAACAGTTTTCATCTGCACATACCATCTCACAGAAAAAAAGTTAACTTAAACACCAGGTGTCAAATAGGAGCAAGATTTACTTTGAGTAACTGGCACAAGCTCTTCAGTACTGAGTAAGGAACAGAAACCCAGAAGTATGTCTGTTCTCTCCAGCATCTTGCATGTAGATATCTGAATTGGTTTTGAACCTACATAGTGTAGCAAAGTGCCACACAGAGATATGAGTACAGCTCCCTGCACAGTGGTGCCATGTCAGTGTAGTGACACTATTTGTATGCAACTACTCTGCTTCCAGTCCTGCAGGGGCTGACTTAAAATCAGCTCAAGTATTTCCCAAACAATGCTCCACTTTTTGAGAACTGCCAAAATACCTCTTGGCTTTCAGTCTAAAATAACCCAGAAAGAAAAGCAAAAACCTTTTTGCCATTTTATATTTAAATGCCACTTATCAGTGATTAAAAGATGTAACCATCATTTCGTAGTGTTAAGTCCATATTTCAGGAACATTTACTACTATTACTGATTTCAATGAAAGCAAAGTCAGGCTTAACTTTTTAAAAAATTAAATCCATTTTTAACAAGTCAGCACTATTAAAAAGTATGAAAATATTTGTTATGAATTAGTCTGACAACAGTAGATTGGCAGACAAGCATTACTTACCTTTCTCTTTTTCTTTTAGATAAGCAGAGACCAAGTCATGCAAAAACATAATCAATTCAGCATCCATAGTTACACAAATGTGGTCTGTAAATTCAGTTACTACACTGCATTCCACCTTTGGTTTAACACTGGTATCTGCAGTCAGATAAAAATACACTTTTAAGTACATAAAAGTACACAGAAGCTGAATACAAATAATTTGAAAATGACATTGCTGTTACTGAACCAGAGGTTCAAGAGAGGAAAGGCTACAATTAACATCTCTATTTAGCAGCCTCAGCCTTTTTTAAACAGTTTTCTCATCAAAGTAACTTCTGGTATTTTATAAAAGACAGTGAAAATAAAGAAATACTAACTATATAGCCATCTTGATCATCCTCAACATGGAAAGTCAGCCTAGAGTGCTATGCTATCAATGCATGATTTTAGACAATAAGAAAAGCTGATAGCACATTTTGCTATGTTCAACTATTAAAACAATCAGCCAAAACCAAAACCTTTCTAGCAGCATCATCCAGGATGAGCTACAGAGCAAAATCATGCTCAGCCAAGATAAATGTATTGATGTATTAAATATTGTCTTATACCTTCAGAAGTCCTGTTTCCTATCAGTTTCAACTGCAGTCTGAAGATAACATTTTGAAAACAACAGCATAAAATTCATGTTCTTATCCCATGTTCCCTTTTTCAGAATGGCCTTCCTCTTTAACATTTTAATAAAAATAAGAAAACCAACCCCCTAAAAATAGCCAACCTAGCTGAAATGTTCATCCTGACTTCTCTTAGTAACTTTTTTCCATAATGACCAGTCTCTGGACTAGATCTTCACTCTCTCAACAGAATTCCCTCTACATTTTATTCTGAAATGGCGTCCTTTCTTGTGGATCTGCAGTAACTCTCACATAAATCCTCATCAGCACAGTAGTTTTGTATTTAACAATTGTAAGAAATAGGTTTGGACCAAGAAACAAAAAGTTATGTTTACTGCACCTTGTAATGAAGGCTCTTGGGGCTCTTGAACATGAATAGATTTGAAATCCAGCTGCATCCTTGGCAATGCAAAGATGGTTTCGGTTTCGTGGTTGTAACTGGAGCCACCTCTGAAGCCACTTAGCAAGCTTGAGCTTTTCACTGTTGTGCTGCTCTCTGGGTTGTTAGCATCAACATTTCGAAGCAGGTTTAACTCTGTATGGACAATGGGAAATTCCTCAGTTCAGTAGTCATTATTAAAAAAGGCTCTTGTCAGTATAGAGGGTGACAATTTTTCATGAAATACATCTCATAGTAAGAAAAAGGGAGGCAACAAGTGTCAGTACCATAATACCTAAGCACTTCTAACAATCTTTGTTAGGTTTTCTGGACACTTAAGATCCAAATTTTATTAATCTCACCACTTTATCACAACTCGTTTCTATTAAGACCTTTCAGTTAAGTGAGATATAGACTGCATGGGTTCTAAGTGTGCCCTTTGTGTTTGAAAATATGGTAGTACTTAAAATGAAAATAAGTTTCATATTAATACAAGTAATATCTAAATTCACCAAGGCAGCATTGCTGTCAGAAATCACTGCTGACCAGGAATCAAATTTTCTTACAAGACTTTTACCATAGTACCCATGCATCATCATTTGAATTAAGTTTTCAGTTGTTAAAATTGTGACAAGTCAAAAAAATAAAGAGAGGTTTATGTTGCTCCCGAAAGCATGGCATGTTGTTGTTTAGATACTTAAGTGCTCCAAATGTAGCAAAATAGGGCTACATAAAAACATCTAAGAGACAGCACCTCTATTTGTGAACTTCAACCACTATGTCCTCCTGTGTTTCAAAGGAACAAACACTTGTATAGTACATCAATTTTTTTTTTTCCTTTTTTTTCCCCCAAGAAACTATCATCTGCTCATTTCTCACTGTATGCCATCTTCTGCCATTGGTTCTTTCAGAAATTCTATAGATACCATCTACTGATTCTACACTGTGTGTTTTAAGGTTTCTTCTAACAGTAGCTTGGAAGTTTCATTTTCCAGTTAACCATAATTTAAAGATAGGACTCAAAATGTTTTGAGGCCTAGAAGCAGTTGCAGGTTGAAAAGTTTAGGCAGGGGAGTGATTTTTAAGCGTCAGTTGTGATGACAGAAGCCTAAAATTTATTCCTATGCCAACCTAATCCATAAATCCTCTGCACATAGTGAAATGTATCCTCATATTACACAATCAAAACTGGATGCGAAACACGGAATTTTTTGCATATACTGAAAGAAGAAAAGATTAGAACTGCAATGCCAGAAACAAACGTCCTGGACACTAACAGAGCATTTTGCCTTTGCTACCCAGTTTGAAAAATGACTTGGTTCCATAACGCGTCCAGCTGTTGAGCATATTGCTGCGCTTCATTCCACACAACACCATAAGGTTGTCAAGAATAAACAACTTCCATTATTTCAAATGCCCTTCTTCCTGGAGTTTACTTGAAATTTATCAGTCTTCACTGCCTGGTAGCAAACCAATCAAAAAACTTAAACATGAATCTAACCTTCATTCCTTGTGGCTGTAACATAATTGAACCATTCTTTCACACTGGCAACTCCATGGGGAGGGTTTTCATGGCGGCGCCTTGTTATCTTTGTGATTGTTGCCATAGGGCTTTCAAGGGCTCCACAGGGCTTGGTGACCATAGTGTTATGCCCCAGATGAAAGTCCAGGGTTTGCACAATGTACGTGGAGTGTTCACTGATGCCTGGATTGAAGGTGTGGGCAGCATGGGATTAAAGAGGAAGTAAAAAAAAACAAAAGGAAAAAGCAGCTTGGTAAGGGTTGTAGATTTCTCCTGTCTTTACACAGGTATTTACCATGAATAATTAATATGCCAGTGGCATTTGAACTGTGAAAAACAGAAAAATTAAAACCTCAGTAGCTACAGACATTAAAAACTTCTCAGTTGAAGACAAATACAAGCAATGGGACCATCAAAAATCATCATACAGAAACAAAGGACAACATAAACACAGACACAGAATTAATAAGGCAGACAATCCAACTTTGTAGGCATGTTACCAGAGACGTACCTTGTATATTTGAAAATGTACTTTGCTTTATTCCAGAGACAAAGCAAATGGTGTTAAAGATGGAGAGGGAACAGATACTTATTTTAGATAAGTGGTATATTTTTTTTTAAATAATCTTGATTTTTTGGTTTGTTTTCTTCTTACTTATCAATACATTCTGAAAACTCATTTAAAGGAATTTAGAGAAGTGAGGAATTTATTTAAATTACCATCTTCCCAAACCTTCTGGGCTTCTGTCCAAAATGCAATATTAGGTTCTTCAAGGTGAAATAAGGCCCACGATTTTGAGCGGAAATTAGGTCC
Organism: Galbula dea; assembly: GCA_013399015.1. Classification (NCBI taxonomy): domain Eukaryota; kingdom Metazoa; phylum Chordata; class Aves; order Piciformes; family Galbulidae; genus Galbula; species Galbula dea. The sequence continues at coordinate 7,763,004 of VWZX01002149.1, read as the reverse complement.
ATGAAAACAAGCCAGTGTCATATGGTTTCCATGCAGGCTCATGGATCCTCCAAATTGCATTCCATCTTCTGGCAGTGGCATCTGAAATAAGGATATATGGCACCCAGACAGCACTTTCAAAACTCCTGGCCAGTGCCGATGATGGGCTGCATCCAACACTAGAAAGTAAACACGCAATAGCAAGAACAAACTTTAGGAATATTGCTGCCATATTTATGTTTTTAATAAAACAGAATTATGAAAGATATGTTCTAATCTATTTCATCAATACTGTTTCATTTTTGCCATCTTGTGGTTGTAGCTTGGGAGTACTTGAACAAACACTTGGAAATCAGTGACCCATCTTCAGACAAATTATGGTTTCAGCTTATGATTAACAAAGTAAGAATAACATCACACTTCCACTGCTACTTAAAGCAGAAATGTTTCTTTATGAAATAGACTCCAAACCAGACTCTGAAATGTATTTTGAAAACTGCAAAAACGATTGTTTAAAAAATGCAAAAAGAAACCTATTTTAAACTAAAACCCAAAAGTAGCATAAGTTAGGTCATTATTGTACCCTGGCTCCACCAGCACACTTGAGATACTTGCATTCTTCATGGAAAGGTTACTGACAGCCTAAATTTACAGGAAAAATGTACTGAAGAAACTATTTCAAGTCTAACAGATACACCTGGATGCTGGATGAATTTTTGCAATCAAAACATCCTGCTTGGGCAGTATACCATTTTTATACCACTTACATTGCTCATGTGAGCTTCTCTCTAAGTTGTTCACCATTGTCTTGGGAGGGAGGTAAGGAACAGGTCCCCAGGTGGACAAAGCTCGCTTGCTTGTGTCAAACTGCTGAGTAAAGAACTCCTGGAGTTTCATTCCTATCTTTATTAGGTCTGGTGTAGTTGATCTTGAAATCATCACTTGGAAGATATCCCATTTCAAGTCCCCATGGACAAATATCTCACTAGACATTAAAAACAGCAAGAACATTACTAATTAATCTATTTCCTACTGACAAGAAAAACCCAAAACAAAACAATGAGCCCTTCGCTTTCTAGCAGACACATTTTTGGTTAGCAATACTGGACAGAAGGCATACAGGCAGAATTTGACTTTATCAAACATTATACATTTAAAACACAGGAAGCAATATTAACCTTTTGTCAGAGATGCTTGAGTCCAAAGCATTATACAGATTAATTTTCCATTCATCCTGTAGCTTAAGATCAGCATTACTGAAGATTCCCATTAGGATACTGGACCCCATATAGTCAACACGTGCTTCAGTAGAACCCATGGTAATTTGAATTTTGTGACTGGGCTGTTGGTTTGGGTGTTCAGAAATATGAGCTGAAATAGAAACAAGGAAATACAGAAATATAGCATTAAAGATAAGAAAATCAGTTTTCCCAGTGATGTCATCCACATGATACAGAGGGACTGAGAAAGCCCTGTTTTTTTCCATATTCATGGGGAAGTCACAGCTCTGTTGGAGTACCAGAACACCCTGCCTCTTTCCAAAGCCAGTTTTGCATTTTGCAGACTGTAAGCATGCTTGAAAGTCTAAGAGGAGCTGAAATGCTGTCAGATCTTTCAGCTGTCATCTGTCCAGAGAGCTGAAAGGGGCTGGAGGGTTGCACAACTAGATACTGTAATTTTAGAAGAACCTTGACACTGAATCAGCCCTGATCAGAAGGTTATCCCTTCAATTCAAAATGTTTTGCACTCAGAAAACACAAAAAAAATCTAAAGCTTTTATATACTACTGGGTTCACAAAGCCAGGTGCTGTGTCTATTCTTCAGGTTTTGACTTTTATTTTTGGGACCATACACTACCATCAGGCAGCTTTCCAACTTACCCACCATCTCCAGGGTATTAACATCTATGGTACCTCCAACAACTCCCCCTCTGGAGTCCAACTGTGATCTTCCTAAGCCAACAGACATACTAATTTCCCGATCTCTGCTACTACCCACAGAGAGACGACCTTGGCTTTTCAAACCACTGGTGGTCCACCTAGAACACAGGTGAAAACGCAGATCAGTTTTCCAGTCTGACAAAAGAGGCTTAAAATTCTTTACCAAAAAGCAGTAAAGAATGTGGTTTAGGCATATGTGACTTCAGAATTAGGCATCTACTATGAGGAGCTTCACAGTAACAAGACTGAAGCAGTTAGCATTTTAAAGCTAGAAAAGAAGGGCTGTTAACAGTCTCTGGAGGAAATGTAAGGTTTTGCCCCCAAAACACCGTCTGTTAAAAACATGCTTGATCTTGTCTTATACTTACGTAGTATTGCCCATTACATTGCTCATGTTCATTTGAACATTTAATTGTTTCAGGTTCATAGCAAATACAACCAGGGTTTCCCATGGTGTTCCTTGCTGGCTTCCAGCTTTACTTGACTTATTAAATGGAGTTGATGTTTTTGAAAGAGTATCTATACAAAAAAGTAGACAAAATTTCAATTGCTCCACATAATTCAGCACATTTTCCTAACAAACTAAACTTTGCTTCATCAATTTCAGACATTTCCTTTCTCCAAGCCATTGACTCTCCATGCCCAGGAGGTACAGTGGAACAGAGTATTTTATAGTTGCTTTCAGCAAAGCAGTAATGACATACTTTTTCATGCAACTGATGGAAATACTTAAAAAAACCTAAAGAAATAAATCATTGTCTGCTAACCTCTCTGAGGCACTGAAGAGTCAGACACACTCCTTGATCTTGTAACAGCTGGAGACTTCAAGCTATGAGATGCTGACCCAGGTGACATACTGCTGCTTGCATTATGTTCACTGAAAACATTTGGTGACTGTGCCATGTGTGTAAATGAAGCAGACTGGCAAGGCTGCTCCCACGTCCTACAGTATGCTTTCCGTGATGATTCGGGAGAAAGATGCTGGCTTACCCCTTCAATTGAATCTGGTGTTCCAGGACCTGATGCTACTAGAAAAAAAAGCAGCACATGGAAGGCAGAAAAAACATTTAATTTTTGTTTAACTATATCCTCCCATATACTAAGAAGTACTTGCAGAGTGTCAAAATATATTTCATTTGTCATGACTAATGGTTTTCTACTGTCTTCATTAATATAAGCTCTTTAAATAATTTGATAACCTACTTCAGAAATTTTCCATTTCCTCTTTCTAGAATTTTCTGTTAAACTTAGTGAGTGGCTGCATACAGAGTAAATTATGACATATTTATATCTAGCCACATACGTAAGAATTCACAGGCAATAAATGTTTATAAAATTCCTACTATAACCCCTTTTACAACAAGAGTTTTCACGATAAGAAACAGTATCTTACCTGGCAGATTTATTGTCTGATCACCTAGGAAAAGCCGTCTGGCAATGCTTCTCCTGTACCAAGCCCTTGGAAAGGCTAGAATCTCACTGAGTCGGCGCATATCATATTTAAAAGAAGCAGATCCAATATCACAGACAGCTGAAAAAGAAAAAGTATATACACAACAACTGTTGCCTCAGTACTAACAAAAATTTTACTACACACTACAAGTAGATGGCTCTCCTGTAACATCTACAAAAGCTGCTACTGGAACAGCAGTTGTGTAATTAGCTGAACAGATGGGATGAAAATGAAAGAAGCATTTACCAGATATGTTTATCAATGTAGTATCTATCTTGCTTGTAGCTTTGCTTGCAGACTGACTCTCAAAAAAGGAGGAACCTCCGGAACGCCGTATTCGTGACAGGCTGACTTTCACAAACTCAAGGTTAATGCTCAAAGAATCCTTCCGGCCAGTCACCGAAGTTGGTTCCTCATCCACATTACCTAAGAAATACGAAGGAAAAAGTTTAATCTTCTGGGACCTTTTAAAATCTTCAGCTCAGAAAATCATGCCCATCTTGAAGAATGTTCATTAACACAAACAAAAAACTTGTTCTGTACCTAAGGCTCCTGATCCAGGGGTTAGAACAGTAACAGCGGATTTTTGTTTTCCAGCTCCATATGGATGGAACACGTAAAGGGAAAAGTCAGACATGCAGGCGGTGAAGCTCAGGCCAGAAGAGCTGCTGCTCGAAGCAGTCAAGTCTGACTGACTGCTGCTGTGCCGTGTTCTGCCCAGAGGGCTGCCTAGTCCAGGTGATGAACCTGAAGTCAATTTTTTTTTTTGGCAAAAGTTAGTTTTAGTACAAAAGTATTTTAAAACATGAAATAATACTGACTGTTACCAGCAATGTTAAACAGACCAGCAATGTAGCTGGTCTAAATATTAAATATTCTACGTGTTGGTCCTAGCTTTTTATAAGAGATAACTGAACTCACTTAACCAATGCAAAAAACCTCCAATATACTGTACCTGTGCAAGCTTTTACAGGGAAACTGATACAACATGAAGAAATCCTACTGAACTCACTAATACATAAATGTCTAGCCTTAAGGTGTATAAAAGCTTGTATTTTAATTTTAATTTTAGACAAGAGAACATTCTATTTATTTATGCTACAATCTGTATAGAGTATAAACATTCATATGCGTATTACCTGGTGCTCCAGATTTACCAACTGAATTCTTTGAACCACTCTGTGAAGTATTGCCACCAGCTGACACATTTTCTAATGGGTATGTTGTGCCTAATGTTTCCAGTTCTCCTCGGTTTGAGGAGAAAACAAGATCCAGGGAAGGCAACTTCAGCATACATTCAACTCTTGATACTGGCAAGCAACTGAACTTGATTTGAGAGGGCTGCAAGAGAAAGAAAATAAAGCATTCGGTACACAAATATGAAATACTAAAGCCACCCCAAATTTGGCTTATGCAGGGCTATGCATTTATCTTTTAAATCTAAGCAAATTACAGCCTTTTCAAACCAATTTTCAAATTGGTAAGATAACTGTATACAAGTTGATATAGATACATTAATTTCAGGGAATCCCTCCAACACTACAGCTATTATTTGGACCAGGTTTTGGGAAACAAACACAAGAAGCCTGGATGCAGCAGATGACATTACATCCCCCTCTCTTCCTCCTCCATAAGTTAATTCATAGCTCATATCTCATGTGAGAACTATGCAGAATCACTTGAGCTGATGCTGCAACCCTCAGCTCCCCTCAACACCATCTTGGCCATATGAGTTTGCAGGTAAAAGCTGAAAGAGGCTACAGATTTTTGTGGTTAATTTTCACAGGCATAATCCCCTCTCCCCCCAAATCTTAGAATAAGTTTTCAGTTTGGGAACATAATCGAATTTATACCAGGAAAGAATGTTGTTTGAGCAAAGTGGAAGAATACAACAGCAATATTCAGATCAAGGTCAAGTGCTCTGAATCCCTCTGTGGTAGCACTTCTCTTACGCATATACAAAGCTCAGATACATCAAATATTAAGTTATACGAATAATGCCTTGTGGATGATAATGTTCATTGCTACATTTTCCATAAAAACTGAGAAAATCTGTAATTATTATTTTTGTTTTGTAATAATACCTACAAGCAATGGATTAAAATACTAGTTCTGAAAGACATTTTTTAAAAAAGTCCTAAAGAGGCAAGGAAGAAGTAATGATTAAAAATGCTCAGAATTTTGTTACTTCTCAAAATAGCTCATTTCTTTGTTCTCCAGGGGTCTAAAATATATCAGAACTTCTGGATTAAGTCATATTTTATCACCACAATAGACATTCATATCTCAAGGAGGACACTTGAAAATGTTTGTTTTAAAAATAAACAAACTTAGGAGCATGGTTTGTATCAAAAACTATGACTGAAGTGACTTACTGTACTGAATGTTGAGTTAAAATCTCACCTGAACTCGTACATAAACCACCACATCTACAGGAAAGGATGAATATGCTGATGTCGAGGATGATACTAATGATGTTGTGGACTCTTCTAAGGGATCTTGTATATCAAATTGTCCCATGTCTTCATCCTGTGAACTAACAGCTTTTAACAAGTATAAGAATTCATTAGAAACTGGGATTTAAAGGGAGCTCAATGTCACTAGAAGACAAAAAAGAAAAGTGTAGAGTACTAGAATACAAATATGCAACTTACTTGTGTAATTCCTTTCAATGGGAGTAATTGGAATGGTTTCAAGAGCTTTCTCTAAAAAGTCCAGTAGACATGGGCTAATTACCATTTCCTCTGGCAATGACTGGAGTGCAACCCATGCATATAGTTTAGCGGTTTTCACTCCACCACTTCCTTTCCCTTTGGCTGCAACATTTAAAAGACAAATTTGTCTAATGTAATAGCACTCAACTGTAACTGATAAACATCAGAAGACAGTTCATAACTAACAGATGTTAGTTCCCTCTAATTCCCTGTATCATCATCTGAAAAAGCATAAATCAGATTTTTTTGAAAAAAATAAGCCATATATTTTTACTAAGAAAACTGTGCAAAAACAACTCTCTGCCTCATGCTTGATTGTAATTTCAATGCATATGTTCTTGACCAAGTACTCATGTCATTGCCACCACTTTGCTAAACTCAGACGCACACAATTCTTCTGCACATACACAATGCAAAGTAACCACAGCTGACTGGAAAGGAAGGTAGAATTAGTAAAAAGTAACACATGAGCCTGGGAGGAATGGAAGTTTACACTGTAAAATATATAAAAAAAATTAAAACTGTAATTAGCAAGTCCCACTACATATGCAAATAATAACTAAATATTCTAAATCAATGTTTTTAAAAGCTTGGAGATAGCCAGAGCATCAAACTAATATAAACAAATGAAACTAAGAATAAGATTTTTTCTCTTCTAAATCTGTGGAAGAGGCTAGCACTTGGATCCATGCTCACCAAAATATAAAATATGCACAGAAAGTATCAGTATCAACTCGATTACTGAAGAATTAATATTCTTAATTTAATTTATTAGAATGACGAGAGATAAATGAAGATATTGATTTTAAACTCTCCAAGAAAAATATAATCATTAACTAAACAACTACAACTGAGCTTAAAAATCCTTTTATTTGCGAACCCCCCCCCCCAAGTGTTGAATTTTATGTTCTATAGAAACTCTTCTATCTAATGCCTTTGACTAGATTGTCCTGTCTTGCTCTTATTGGAGACCAAAGACAAAGTTGCTTCTATTCCAGAGGAAAAGTAATATTAAAAAAGTAATACAAATAATAAATGTGTGTCAACACAAGGTAGAATACACAACTAATACATTTTTATAGAAGCAGAATGTACAAAGAAATACAGTAATTGCAATCCCTAGTTTTGGGAGACATGTATATCATCATACAAATGCAACTTCTGTAAGCCTCCCATCAAAACTACAGTTTAGAGCCACAAAAACCATCAAAACTAACTGGACATAACATGGTTGTAATTAAAAGGCAAAGATTGGAAAGATTATATGAAAATACAGAACAAAATTGAAGAAAAGTAGTATAAACCAAGATTACACAACATTCAGTAATCATAAACAGGATGGAAACTAAAAGGAGTAAGAGCTTACGGTTCAACAGCATGGATAATTGAGGAAGGTGTCCTCAATTTCACTATTCTCTCCCAGTATCTCCACTGTTTTTATTTAAAAACAAAACAAAACCAAAAAACTAAAAACCTCACGCAACTTTTTCCAGTTAATGATTGCCTGCTTCATCAAATTTTAACAAAACTTTAGCTTTGTTTTTAAAGTAATACTCAAATGCCAAAGGAGAGAAGAGTGAGTATCTCAGAAGTTGGAAGTGCAATCTACATACCTCTAGATCTGACATGATGTAAAAACAGGCTCCTGCTTGAAAACAGGACTCATTGGAGATAATACAACTCATGGTACTCCAAATCATGGTTATTTAAGGGCCTGCTACAGTTAAGGACACTAGTCTGGTATTATGAGTAATACAAATACATCTAAACAGCTGCTTCAGTACTGCAAGAAATCACCCAGTTCCAGAAAGAAATAATTTATGCTTTGAACAGTGTAATGTATGGAAGCAAGGATTCATCTGAATTTTTTTTTCTTGCATTTGAAGAACAAAGCAGTGAGCATTCACTTTTAGTAGATATTTAATCTTTGCTTTCCAGTAATAAGCATTATTTTGTTGAAAGAAAACAGGGAGAAGGCAGTGAGAGCCCATCACTGGGATATGGTGAATGTGATAAGAAATATTACTGAGACTGGTTTGTCGAGAGACTTCTAAAAATGCAGCGTTATGTACTGCATTAATGCTTCTGGGACCAGATTTCTGCAGCCAAAGTTAAGACTTGATAAATCCAGTGCTTCAGCTAATGTGCAGACAGATCTAAAGCTAGTAGATTACACTAAGGAAATAGAGATATACATGATAGCCATGAAAGCTTAGAAGGTTATTGTCTATAAGTACCTGATGGAATGGGTGGGGGTTGGGGAGGAAGTAAGGTGTTAGTCTTGCTGTGGATAGTGCTAGATAAAGGAGGAGATGTGGCAGTATCTTTCATACCATACAGCTTGGACTCTTTGGAAAGGGTTCTTGGCAAAGAGGATCCTCGAGAAGTATTTGGCGATTCAGTCTTTAAAGTCTTAGAGTTGTAGTGCAACTGGAAACCAGAGAGAGATCAATTTACTTCAAATATGTAGCTCAATTTCTATACAGCAGTTTGGTGCCAGTCCTTCCCTTCTTTTTTTTTTAATCTTCTCATTATTTACAAAAACATAATTTTAAGATATTTTGCATTCCAATTCACGTTCTACAGATATAGCTGGTGCACATAAAGATCTGAAATCTTTGTTGAAAAAAACCCAGATAAATTAATAAACTATTTAAAAAATATCAAGGAAACACAGAGAAACAGAGGAAACGAACTATTTAGGAGCAGTTTTTTCCTGAAGGTGTAGCTTTCTTTGTCTTACTGCATGGTGGAACTATTCCACTACTAAACAGCAGCATACAGAAAGCTGTATAAAAGTAAAATTAATAAAATATTCCAGGAGTTCATACTTCCTACATGTGCATAATACACTATCAGTGAAAACTCTGAACATAACAAAAGCTGTAGAAAATCTTTAGTAATTCCTAAGTTTGACTAAAAGCAATGGTCAGGACCTAAGGCATAACTGTTATCCCTGAAGATAGCCTGGAATACTGGAAAATGGACAAACACTTCTAGCCCTTCCACATCAAAAGGCTAGAAAAGCTAGGCTGTTGCAGATGAAGAGCATTTGATTTACAGCAGTGCCTCAACTAAATTGCATGAAGCTTCCACACAGCAGCAACTTGTTTTTCCTGTTCTTCTTCCATAAGATTTCAAATCCTAAAGACAAGAACGTTTCTGATGAGATCCTTTCTTACCAGGATACAGAAACACTGAAAAGAGTGCACAGTTTGACAGTTTTGAGAGAACACTGTCTTAAAAAAATAGTTTTTATACCATGATTACAACAATATGCAACACAAAAGTTACAGCAAGAGAGCTTTATGTGGGCCAACTACTAAGCTGCCCTTCTGTTAATTACCAACAGCAAACAGAACTTCTATTTAAAAAGAGCATACAATATAAATTACCCATCAGAAAATATCCCATGCAAATGTCTAATTTTAGACACTGAACTGTTAGTGGAATGATTTCTATTTGTTATGTAAATCACATACACTGTTTGTTATGGAGTGTTGTTTGACATAGTTCTGTTTTTGATGGTATATACAAGATTTTGAGGCATCTGTCAGTTTTCAATACAGTATTACAGAAATCATTACTCCTATTTTAGCAATATCTACATAACTGAAAAGAGATTTTGCCAAGGTGCTGTCTATATGAACTTGTACATACTTTAACAGTGTATTTGCTTTGAAATCATATTTGAGCATAGAGAAAGAGCAAGTGCTTCCCTGCTGAGTTACACTCCTTTTACCTTCACATCCACCCCAGGAATATAAAACACTGTTGTTTCCACATCACTAGATTTTGTCTGTAGAGATGATGGCACTTTCTTGCCAGCAAGTAAGTGAGTAGTAGATGCATAATTAGTTTGAAATTTCTTCTTTTTTGAAGGAGACTCTTGATCCAGACTTCTGGAACTCCGATCGTAGCTCCTAAAATAAATACACTGTGTGTTATCCAAGCAAGCTTAATGCTCATATTAATAAGAGCATTTTTTCTAGTATTAGAAAACCTAGAGATGCCTACACCAAATTCATAGTATCAACTATATATGGAAGCATTTCAGTCTCCACTTTACTTTCTGTGACCTCTATGTCCTTTCTGTTTGCCCACTCTGGTTTCACCATTTTCATTATGTGATTATTTCAGGCAGTAAATTCGACCGAGTTATTATGTCAGTACAGAAACACTTCCCAGTGCTCTGTACTCTTACAGTCAAGTTCATCTACGTTATCCAATGTGATCCATGAAAACTCTTTGAGATGCAAAAAACTTCCATTTTCCTTCTCTGCTGTAAGGCCTGTCTTCATGTAAATTCTTAGAAGATTCTTTTTCTTTCTGTATCAATTCTTAGAAAAAAGTGTCATGGAAAGACAGAAACCAAATTGCTTTCTAATTAAAGATCTCCTATGTATATCTCTCCGTAAGAAAAAGTATTTCTCATTTGTTCCTATTTCCTACAATTAGCATTGAAACAACTAAACTGCATTTCCTTATACTGCACTTATTAAGAATTATCTTTGCTGACAAATAAGTTTCTTAATATTAGTAACAGTAATATATTATTAACAACATACCAAATATAAAAAGCAAAGCTGCCATTAGATCCTCAATTACAGACATATGAATAAAAGGTGAATTTAAAAACTGAGAATGAGATTCAACCTCATTAAGATCAGAGGTAAAGCACTTCTGTTGCCTCAGATAATTAAAAATCCCCATTTTATTAGCCAAGATACACAGTATCAGTGTGCTTTTACACTCTGAAAATAATGGGAACGCTCAGAGATAATAAGAAAACACAAGTAGCCTTACTATTAGTCAAATCACTACATGGATTCAGTAAGTTGTAAAGCCTCTTCAGAGCCTGGGAAAAAAAATTAATCCAAGTGTTCTGAAAGCCTAACATTTTGTTTATGATTTAAAAAAAAATAAGAGCATAAGAGGTATATCCTGATTCCTGCTAAACAAACACAACTCCCCATGCCATACTTGGCCATAATAATTGCAACATATAGCCATGCTATAAAGTAGTGATAAGTACTATGAATGAAGCTATGGTAACAAACCAATGCATACATCTTCTATGCTTTTCAAACAAGCCAGTGCCTAAGTCATAAATTATGACAATATGCACAATAATTAAAGTGATGGAAATATCAGATGGACTTAATGGCTAAAGCAGAATAAAGTACTCATACCCTGTTCTTCTTAAGGCAAGTAACATATTTCTTACCTTCGTAAACTAATGTCATCATGTTCTTGCTGAAGCATTGTAGGGTGCAGTACACATTTTCCACAATCAATCTCAACTCTAATATCAAGTTCAAAGTCAATATTTCTCTCTGTGGTTGTACCAGTCATACTTCTGTTGGTAGGTGTTGTTGGCCAGCGCTCAGTGAACAGCTGGTGGACAGCAGCGAAGCCTGTTGCTTTCTTGCGGGAGGTACTCCTGCACATGCACAATTGTGGGTTGGATATTAGCATGACATTTATCTCAAGAGGTGGTAGGAGGCATTTGTAGATGATGTATATAATTTTCTAAGAACTTTTCTGGGAGAGGCCTTTTCTGATACACAGCAATACAGTGATCCATCTTCCATTAACACATTCTTAGTATAGGGTAATAAAAAGAACTAAGTCCTTCTTAAATTCTCAATCAAGGAAAGGAACGAAGAAACACATACAATAATTTTCTCATCTGTAAATATTTACATCATTTCATGCAGTTTGTGGAGGCATAATCACCGGCTAAAACTGAAAGTTATGCTGCACTTGACAAATGTATCATGTGGTCCCACTAAAACCTGCCCTATGCCTCAAAAAACCCACTTTCGAAGTTCACAGAGTCATAAACTGCTTTGGGTTGGAAGGGACCTTTAAAGGTGATCTAGTCCAACCGCCCTGCAGCCAGCAGGGACGTTTTCAACTATATCAGACTGCTCAGAGAGCCCTTTCCAACCTGACCTTAAACATTTCCAGGGATGGGGCATCTACCACCTCTGGGCAACCTGTGCCACTGTTTCACCACCCTCACTGTAAAACATGTCTTCCTTATATCTAGTCTAAATCTCCCCTCTTTTACTTTAAAATCATTATTCCTTGTCCTGTTGCAACATGCCCTACTAAAAAGATCGTCCCCATCTTTCTTATAGGCTCGCTTTAAGTATTGAAAGGCTGCAATAAGGTCTCCCCAGAGTCTTCTTTTATTCTGCTACAAGCCCTGAAATTTCTAACAGTTGCCTCCTTTTCAGATCAGGATTCTTCCTTCCCTCACAGGCACCTCTGTCCTCTGCCTCTCATACACACTTCAGTGAAAATTCAGCCCTTCATCAATAACAGATTTTGTAGCTTTAAAGTCAAGATTTCAAGTGTATCTTAGTTTCTCTGTTCTCCCTCAGGACCATTACTTACGGTGGTTTCCTATAAAAATAGGCCCTCTCTCTTTCATGGTCATCCTCCTTCTCAGAGTCCTCACTACTTGATGATAAACTGTCATCCCGGCGTCCTTCTTCAGGCTGGAAGGGAATGCCGGGTGAGAAGACTACTGGAGTTTTGGGTGAACCAAATACCGAGCACGAGCCTTCACTAGCAGATGAGTAATGGGAGGGACCATCAATAGTTACAGACAAAAGGTCCACTTCTGTCTCCTCTGGAAACTGATTATGAAAAGACAAAAAGACATTAAACTTCTACAGACACCATTTCTGCCAAGAAAGCGTTAGATAGCGCTTGCAATAGGAAAGCAAGAGTGCTATAAGAAACTCTCACTCCCAAGTTCCTCATAACACAGAGAGAGCAGGAGTAGGAATTATTAATTAGATTACTAAAAAGAAAATGAAAGCTTGGTAAGGAGACATTTGCCATTGCCTAGTGATTGAGCTCAATCTGTTAGCTAAGTACTTATCATGCTCTGACCAATTCACAGGGAGGAATGGAAACATTTAATTTAAATTTTAAAGATTTTTAAAGAAAAGAACAAAAGACAGCAAAAATCATCATGAACCTTGTAGAGGTGAGGCACCAGGAGTGTTAGTGAGGTGTGTGCATGCAGAATGCTAACACAGAATGTACAGCACTGCTTTGCAGTCCTGGGCACACGTTTTAACAGAAAACAAACTTCAGGCCAAATTTCCAAATCAGGCCTCCTGCCACAAGCATCACACAAACATTTTTCAAATGTTAACTTCTAAAAATGCCTGTAAAATATGTCTAGAAGCGTTAGTTTTACACCAGCACTACCTACAAAGGTGTTACTATAGAGCTATGCAATTGTCACCTGCAAATGGAAATTGGAGCGCTGCTGAAGAACTGGCATTAGAATGCCAGCAAGATTTATTTTATTTTCAATATTCAACACTTGATAGCTCTAAGCGTTTGATAGCATTTTGCTATCCCAACAAAACTTAAGCTAAACAGGGCTTGTATATAACAACAACAACAACAAAAAGTAGGATAGTTTTTAAATATGAACATGTTTAAATGTGCAAAGCACATTTCCATGTTTTATTTCCACCTCTCCCTTAGAGACAGGAAGTTATCTCCTGGGTCCATTACTTTTGGTTGTTTTGGTGGTTCGGGTTTTGGTGGTTTGTTTCTTTTTTTTCAACACTACCAAGGGGACTGGCCAGCCCCCAGTTATATATTGAATATGATGTATATGGGATGGAATACTTTTAGAAAGTAAAAATCATTGAACAGAAATAGTTCTGTTCTAACTCAAACCAGGACAAACACAACCCTCCCCCCCCAAAAAAAACTTCACTATTTTCTCTAAATGTGCTTAATAAAGCAGTTTAAAAACTCCACCATTTCTTCTCTGGGTATTAAACTTCGGCACATTCCCTACTCACTATTATTTAAAAATGACTTCGTCTGCATAAATATCCCAACAGAAATAAAAGTGTGAGATGATGTCCTCCTACCTAGCAATTATTTTTTACTGGTGTTGATGCCTGCAATCTTGCAGCACAATGTAAAAGGTGAAGGTACACACACAGAAATCCTCTTCTAAAGCACATTTCAAGGCTAGACTTACATCACTTTACATCAGACTTGATCAGTCTTCATAAATATAGAAACAAAATTCCAATAATTAATTTTACAAAAACTAACAAGATTTAGGTCTACACAAGGGTGTAGAAACACTCTGGAACGTTCATCAACAATCAGTCATGTTCTTCTGCTTACTCGACATATTTCAAATTTGATATACATTCTGTTTAGCTAAGTGCAAAAGAGATGAAACATGGAAGAGCAGCTCCCCGTGAGACAAATTAGTACTCTAGCAAAGAATACTTGTTTCTTCTCAGAAATACCTGAAAATACCCTTCCCCTGGACAGCTGGATTGTGCAATCCCCAAAGCTGTTTTAGTCAACTTAATTAGAAGTGGAAAAAAAAAATTACTATAATATCAGCCATGCAAAACCAACATAACAGGAACACTTTAAAAATGAGAAAACATAACAACAAACACCACCAATGATTCAACAATCCATGTCAAACACACAGAAGAATACACCTGTAGAGCTACAGGAAACTAATACCCATTTCCAAAACACTAAATACAGTCAAACACAAAAAATACTAGATAATTTTTTGCACATTCCTGATAAAAATTCCAAAACAACTGTATTACTATTGTGTTAGCCTAAAATGCAATTAAAATACCATTTTCAAATATTTTCTCCAAAGGATTCAGTTAATTTCTGTGTTAAGAAACCAAAGCACATCTGTTTTTATCAAAACAAATCTATCTTGCAAAATTACATCCATAATTTGAGGCACACACTAACAGAAACAGACGTGCACAAGCATACAAGCAATTCAGGTCTACCTAAGTACACCTGTCTCATGAACTTGTCACCAAATGGCACAGGCAATACAATTACATGGCATATAAAGTGATTCTTACAGAATCCTGTATGTTGAAAGTTACTCTTGGCCCAGGAGATGCAGCATCTACACGGATATCTGGGAGGTCTTCACTGTCTCCTAGTCGAGAGCTATTAGCAGAACCATAACACAACAACTTGTTTAGTTTTAGTACAGGATTTTACATTCATGCATTCATGTAACTACAGAAATACAAGGTATTAAAAAAAGTACATGGAGTACTTATGTTTGTTTGTGGAATAAAGTATAAAATCGTAATTTAAGCACTTAAGGTACATGAAAAGGAAAAAGTAGGAGGAGAAGGAAAGAGGAGGAAGCTACATATTACTTGGCCAGTAGTCTATCACTAGCTAATCGCTGCTTATTTCTTTATGCAACTTTTTTAATCTTGAGCCAACATATTGAAATTATAGAAAAATAAGATATTCGTGATCTACCCCATGGGACATAAAGCAAGTGGGCAGATTGTGTGTTCTCTGACACAAATTAATTATTTGGCCTTATAGTATATTCATACTACATTCATAATCACAGTACTCATCAAGTACTCATCAGAACTTTGTGTTTCCTACAGAGCAACAGAAAAGCCCCATTATCTTTTTCATACAAGTTCTCTTCAGGTAACTTTGAGAAAAGGTAAAATGAAAGTGGGTTTCATCTGACTGATCTTGAACTAGAACCCTCATACCTTCAACACTTGCTCCGCTTTAATTATCAAGAACGGTAATTAATTCAGAAGAAAGATTCCTTTTCAAGGGCATCTTGAAAAAGTCACTTTAGAGTACTTATAAAGCTGGTTCTATGCTGGAATATCTGCTGTCTGATATTTTCACATCTGGGCTGTTTATACCTTTCCATTCACTTCTATAAAAGTATTCAAATTTGAAGCAGATTTCTATTAAGAATTTCTATTCTCACAGAAAACATGCAAAGAATTCTAACCCTCCCTTAATTTTTTAATTTATTTTATGTTTAATACAAAATAATGAAGCACATTTTTAATTCCAAAGTTCAAGTGCTTCAGCTGGATCTACAGGAGTAAGACTCAAACGTGTACTCTAAAGCCAAAGCAAACACTTTAGTAGGAGGCCTCATTATGCAACTACAGTTTGCTCACTAGCTATTAGATGATGAAACAAAACTCACAGAGGTTATACAGGTGAAGAGATTAAAAGAAAACTCTCATTCACCAAAAAGAATCTCCCTTTCTTCTCATTACAACAGCCTTTTTCTAAGGCAGATGATTGCAAATCAAGTGTAGAAATCAAAAAGATTAACTATGTCATTTATCCTTATATACATTTCTTCAATGTATCTTGAGAGAAGGGTTCTGAAGAAAACCCTATGTTGTTGCAGAAGGGGAAACTTCTATTCATTTGACATACCCACGTCTGTCAAAAAAGAAGTTTCAAATATGCCTGTCTTCCAAAATGACCTCCTCCTATCCTGTTCCACCACATATAGCCACTGTCTAGAGCAAAAGAACTCTTATAGCCTAAGCCCAGTGTTCCCTGTTACGTTGCAGGTGTTGCTATCATAGATGACAAACTCCCAGAAGCTTACCTTGTTCTGTCCATTCTCTTCAGAGGTGGTCTTCCTGATGCTGAAATACTCTTAGATCGGCTGTAGCTGGGTTTGTAGCTGAGACCCCATTTGTCTTTCAATGAGGCAGCCTAAAACAAAAATATTTAAATGCAACAACTGGGAACACAGAGAAAAAGAGTGGCAAGATAAAATACTGACATACAGGTGTGTCAGTATGGTACAAAGATTTTTTTTTTGTTCCATAATAGCTAAAATGCATCTCCTATCAGCATCTGCCAGCATCTTCATCTTGCCTCTAGATACATGTTCACTTTTCATACTAGCTAGAATTGGTTATGTCCTGTTGCCAGGAAAAAAGTATACCCTGGCATACTTAATCTGACCTCTTCAACAGACAGCCTTCCTTGCTACCACTACAATAACAGAAGAACATAAGCTAAAATGAGAGTATCTGAGAAAGAGCTGCAGAGTACTATTTGAAAGCTCCTTCCTTATTAATGAAGCATCATGTTTGGAGCTCATACAACTAGGACACACTGAAAATGTTTTGCTAGGTTTGTTATTAGGGTCTAGGACAACAGCCACATATGTTTGTGGATTACCACATACCTGCTTGGGTTTTGTCCATTTTCTTCTAGTGCCTATACTTAGTAGCTTGTTCTTATTTTTACATCACCTACTTCTGCAAATACACTGTTTATTTATCTATAGAACACACTTACAGAAAGCACACATGCCAAGTGGAATAAATAGGTATCTATCATTTGCCCAAGCAGTTAACATGCTTGCCTCTGCATCTGCATCCAGCAATCCAATAAGGAATTGTGTTAAAATCTGCTAAAAGGAGGGGTAAATGAGATCTTCACAGAACAGATTTTCAGACTATTCCCTGTGTGTCTGCAAATAAATCTACTTACATTACAGTACGGATGAAATTTAAATTCTCCTATCACCGTTATGGCTGGTGATAAAGGCCTCTTCGAAAGGTTACTGAACTGCTTGATATTCTTAACCTTCCTTTTCCACCACCACCATTTTCTTTGCTTTAATCAACATGCAGAAAAAATATGCAATGCAATTGCTATCATATTTTAAAAGTAACTTAGTACTGCTCACCCTCATACTGGATCTACGAAGCTTTTTACGCACATCTCGGCGGATATCATTAACAGCCACGGACTCCAGCTGCTGATAGCGCTGAATTTCTTGGTTTATAGTTCCTTCGCTTGCACCTAATTTTCTGAGGGTAAATCATAGTTAAGTTTTATTACAAAAAGGTGACATTATTTTCACCATTTCAAAATCTGTGTTGCAGTTCCACTTGAGCATCACAATGCCACAGGTGATGAGAACAGCAGAGAAAAAAGGCAGATGCAGTTTGTTTTTCCCAAACTTTGTGCAAGTTGAAGCAAAATCCAACTTACTTTAAGTCATCAATGACTTTAGCTTGCTCATTGAGTTCTCTAATATCAACTAAACGTTTCACAAATTTTCTTCCTCGCTGCTCTCCAGTTTGGATACTAGAAGCTCCCTGCCGTCGGTGATCAACAATCTCCTATTTAAAACAATCATTTAGTTAATGCTCTCATAAAAAAATGGGGCATTTGTACAATTTAAGAATAGGCAAAGCGAATTTGACACCTCAAAATTTGGACTAGTGCATGCAAAAGAATCAGTTTTATCTCAAAAAGCAGCTGATTGGATTTTTTCCAGTGATCCAAACCCCATCATTCAGTTAGACACACTGTAACTACTACATACATGTCCCCATGAGCAGGATCTGCCTGCTTTCATATGTGATCTGCTAGACTGAAGAGAATCACACTTCGCTGACCCCAAAAGATATTCTACAGGAACAGAGTATCGATGGTTTGGGGGGCTCAAACCCAGCAGGTGATTTACAATCCGCTGCCCAAATGTTAGCTTGCGTGCATCTCCACACAATGAACCTCCACCTGATTTCTAAACAACAAACAGGAACATTAGTGTTCTAGGGTAATGTTTTCACTGTTGGAAGGCAAGAGACATTTAAGATAACCTATTAAAGAACATCTGTTAAAATGGTTTTATGTGAAACCAAAAAGCAAGGTCAGCTGCATATTGGGCAGAAGTACCAAAAAAGAATTTTGTCTGATTTGCTCATTTTAGTAACTTACTCTCCTGTTAAGAAAACCTATCTACAGCCACAGCTTTTCCAATTCAGGTCCATGAAGTTAGGTATTGTCTCCCCGTAATTTCAACTCCAGATTAATATTTCCACATAACTCCAGTAGAAACATGAGTGACACCTATGATTTCTTGCCTCTGAAGTATGGAGTCAGAAAACTAACTTTTTTGATTTTGAACAACAGTTACATGAGCTATAAGGAACTTTTCCTTTTTCACACCTACTCCAAGTAGTAGCTTATTTTGGTTGATTTGCTTACCGTATGTATAGTAGGAGACATAGTGTCAACTTCATCCTCATCTGAAAGGTCAGCTATGTTTACAGAGTTGAGGTCAGCAATATCATCAATATCTTCTTCTCCTGTCAACGTTGTGAGGGTGTTGCCTAAAGCATTCAATCTTTTCCCAATGTTTGGATCCATGTGGACATCAATACCACACATCTTCCATAACACATTCAGTGTCCAGGTCCCTGCACTACTACTTTCTGTATTAAAAAAAAAAAAAAAGTTTAACCATTTTTTCCTCTTTTAAAAAATCCTCCATAATGAGTTATGTATTAGTTAGCCAAGACAGTTATCAGTTACAAAGAACTGTCTTTTCTGTCCACTCTGAGGAAAACACATTCCAGAACTAAAATGCTTGCTGGAAGTACTTAATTACTTATTAAGAAACTATTAACTTCATAGCTTTGTACACAGACAAAGCTAAGGAAAATACATTCCTTTCAGCCAAGCTGATGACCAGGAAAGAGCATCTCTAACTTCAGCTCTTACAACTGCAGCCAAATATACTATTCCAGAACACAATTTCTAACAGCAACAAACCTAAAGGATATCTATCTGCATGTAAAAATGCTGACCTATTTACAGTTTGAAGTCTTGAATAATGATGCTAGAAGATGTTATAATGTAAGTGTAATGTGCCTGCTGAATACACTGTCATCCCAGGATTTCTGAGTGCCATCTTTCAGCATCAAAATACAGAACTTGCTTTAAGCAGGGCTCCACAAGAGACTGTTTTTCCTTCTAAAGGGATTCATCCTGTTTTTCACCATTCACAGTTCCATGTGAGGTAAATTTTTAATAGTTGCAATGTGTTTCGTTTTTCTGTCTCCTCAGCACAAACAAGCAAGCAGGGGACAATGAGGAAAACTACGGAGACAGAGGAGACACCACAGATGCAACATTTGGGCAAAGAGATGAAGACCAAGGAAGAGATTTTTGAGGCCTCTGGAGAATGTCCAAACAACTCAGTAGGAGAGACTGGGAAGAGAGCAAGTTTGGGAAGAACAGAAGCTGGCTCTGGAAGAAGTGAAGGAGGATTGGGAGCTCAGGATGTAAAGCCTCAGCATTAGAAGGACTGTAAGACTTAGCAGTCTCTAGGACAGGAAGCAGTAGGACAGCATTGCTGTTAAAAAAGACTATTCTCCAATAAGGAACAAACACATATACACCATGTGTTTTCCTGCAGGTAAAAGTTTAAAGCCAGTATTGCTGATGTGACTCAAAACCTGAAATAGCTTGAAAAGATGGGGCAGATAAAAACACTGAGGAGTTCTAGCAGAAAAACAAGACATTTATCAAAAAACCAAGCCTCCAAATAAATTACAACAGTTAGGGGATTAAAATGTCCTGTTATGAATGCCTTATTTATACAGGGCTTGATTTATTAAAAATTTTATTACCTGCTGCAGCCTGTCCTGTTGTCCTAGAACATACTTCGTATGTACCATCTGGCACAACACCTGTATGAGGCATATGAAGCACATAGACTGATTAGGCAAACAATCAAAGTTGCTTTAGACCAGTCCCTCCAAATTACACCTCAGACTCTTGCCCTCTGCAATTAAAAGTATGAATGGTGTTAGATAGGAGGTTTAGTTTTAATTCCCATTAAATGACTTTTTTTATTTAGTAAACTGAATCTTCTCGGTAACATCCAAGTCTGTATTGGCTTAAAATTCCATAATACTCTAGAATCTTCACCATAATGAAAGACAGATAGATATAAATGCAAATCATCTATACTGAACTATTTTAAACTACTGGGATCTTATGAAATTATACAAAAGCAATGCAATCAACTCTTCCAACATCTCTCAAGACAGATCTTAAATACATATAATGAGACATACAACAACAAAGTTTTCAAGAAAGGAAAACAAAGGAACACAACCTTTTAAATTGTTTTGCTTTCAAAAGGCTGAAGTATTTTCTTTATCTTTCTAGGGAAAGTTTAGCAGTTTTAAAAGTCAGGAGAAAGTGTAGAAGTGGATTTATATCTAATATTGCCCAGTATGAAATCAAACCCACTTACATGCATTCATGACTAGATCTCCTCTTATTTCTGGTTTCCAGTCATCCCAACTTGTCTCAAAGCCATCAGCAAAGCGGATACAGAAATTTTTAAAATGGCCTTTGCTAACCAGAGACTCTGAAGAGCAGGCAGTGATTAATGTGCTTTCAATAGTCAGGACTAAAGCAGAGCCAGTGTCAAGATCTGCAGTGTGGTTAGACTGGAAAATAAAATCACAGAGAGAATTTACTGGTCATTGCAATGCCAAAGTGATACTGTACATGTGTTAAATGCTATTTATCTTTCCCTATTAGAAAACTGATCCCATTCTTGTATCTCTTTGTATTTTTCTTCTCTGCAGAAAGTTTCAAAAGTATCATATCTGTCAGTACGCTGTCTTGTGGTGTTGTTTTCTAAATGCCACACCTACATCGTAAATGTATTAAGGCATTGAGAGTCAAGCTCATCTGGAAAAAGGAAAGAAAAATCCATCTTTGATCAAGGACTATGAACCTTATGGCCCTCTGACCAGAGAACACAGGCTCAGGATTGATTCTTTTCTCCCAGAAGGGATGCACATGAGTTGACGAACGATTACGTGTTGTGAACAAGAATCCATTAAGCTTCCCCAAAACAAGCACACCAATTGCAACATGCATAAGCTAGATCTTCTATAAATGAGAACACCACTTCTATTACAAGCAATGTCACCAGTGCAATTATCAGCATCCTATGACTCTCGCATTGGTGTGATGAAAATGATACTTATGGACATAAAAGCCACATACCACATTTAAAAAGGTACTTCAACAGACTACTAATAGTCATGGTACTTCAGACATTTTGATTACCTGAGGTGTATTTGTGATAGGCAGGCAAATTCCTAAGTCATTGACAGTCAGCTGAAGAAAGAGGGTCCCAAAAGCCTGTGCAGAGGTTTGTTGGATTCCAGGCAGCATATCTACCACTTCTTTTGTGGCCATATGAATATCTTTATGTAAAGCCATTCTCTGCTCATTCCAGTTGTCATATGCAGCTTTGTAGTTCAGCCAAAACAGCACAGCTTTATGAAGAAACCAGAAATGCTTAATGGAAAGCAACACATACTAAAAACCCCCCACATTCACTAAATGATGCTACTTTTTTTTTTTTTTCTTCATTTTTACAGTTCCTCCATTACTTTAAAACAATGGATGTACAACAGTAGACATACACACATATATTCAAAATCTAGTGAAGAGGCTCATGCTGCAAAGGACAAGATGGACAAAGCTGACGGTTTATCACCGAAGTTGTCATATTTAAATACAGAAAGTAATGCTGTTCTTAGCATTATTCCTTTGGGAAGACTTACAAAGCTACTTCCTCCAAACCACCTGAACACTAATCACCCCAGCAAAGGGAATTTTTGATGTAAGGATTTCCTTATTAATCTGTTGGCATGCAGTAATCTAAATTTCTCAGCTACCTAACAATTTGATTTAACATGAAATATACTAAATCTTGAATAATTGAGCCACTTTTTAAAAAATACAGCTTCCTAAGCTTCAAGACAAATTTGAAGCAATTCTCTTCAATACCTCTATCAAAGGCCACAGGCTGAGCAAAAACAATTGGTCTGTTCAAAGTAATGAGCACAGCTTCTCTGTCTGAAGAGCCACTGATTTCTTCTCTGAGAGCATTTCTTAATCCAATTCTTGTCTTGAAATAGGCAACTTGATGAAAGTCTGAGCCAGCTTCTTCATAAACCTTAAAATATTCCAGAAAATGGGAAGGGAGAACGGTGTGTAGCAGGGAGGAGTTCAGGGACAGGGAAAAATCATCAAATTATTTCTTTTGAAAAAATGTACAATTACAACAAGATGTTTACTTTTCATTTTTTCCTCTTCCAGCCAAAGCTCCTTTGAGAATATTCAATTTTCTTAATATTAACTAAAGTTTTTGTTCAGATCCTCTGTTTTGACAGTACATTTACAGGTCCTAAGACTTGTACTTGTTTCTAGGATCACAAAAAACCAATCAACCAACCAACAAAACCTCTAACAAAAACCCAACAGCTTCCCCAACCCACAACACTTTACACCCACTCCACAGCCAGATCAGCAGTGTAAGACAACCTCTTGGCTTGGTTACGTATTTTTTAATCACACACTATCAAGAACATCACATGCAAAGATTTTGAACACTAACCTGATGTTTAACAATCTGTCCTAGTGCCAGATTTAAATCCACCTGGCATTTCCCAAACAGTTTGAGGTAGCTGCTACTTCCAGGCATTGCTTTGGTTTGCAGTCTGTTTGAGAGTTCAAGTTCTATCAACCCAGTTTCAAATCTTACAGCTCGCATTGAGGGAGTTGTAGCTGTCACTTGAATTCCCTAATGAATAAGGAAGGTATAAAGTTATTAGGATCTGGTTCAGAGATATAAAGAAAAGGGGGGAAAGAAAACCACAACAAAAAACCCCTTTTCACTGCACAGCAAAAATGTGGACAATTGTTTTTCACAATGCAATGCCACTAAGTTATTACAGGAACCAAACGTAAGGTCTTTTTCTTCCTTCAGAGTATGCCCAATTCAATAAGCTTTGAGAGAAAAACCAAAAAGCCATTAATTACTAGCACCTAGGATCACTGCTTTGTCATTGTAAGATTACCTTAAACTTCAGGCTCAATGAGTAAAGAAGAATTTTTGGTTTGTCTCCATCAGTTGTACCATCATGTTCATTCCAAAGAGGTATTGGCTGCTCCCCTCCTGTGTACATTAAATACACACATGCAGAGTTTTAACAAAGAAAACATTTTAAAACAAATAGACATTAAGAGCTTGACTGTGAATTAAGCCTCATTTTCAACAGTGACTAGTTGAAGATTTATAAAAACAAATAGTTTTAAAAGTTTTTTGGTGGTAAGAATAGGCAGTTAAATCCAGACCAAACAGTAACGGTAAACTTTTATCACTCCATTTCATAGAAATTTTTCTTCTCCAAATAGTCTTAATAATCCTCTCCTCTTTTGGTTGATTACCCCCCAGTATTCTTAACTAGGAGCATGTAAAACTACAGTGGTAGCATAAAGGTTCTGAGCAAGAATACTAACTCATTTTTCATATATTCTCCAAAGGCTTATTAGATGCTGGGTTTGTAAAGACATTTCTTCATGAAGTTTGTAAAGCATTTGCCAGTTAACAAAAGAAAGAGAAGAAATACTACTTTTAAATAAATTTCTCCTTCTACCCTCTCACTTACAGGAGTGTGATTTTCTTGACTGCAACTAAATGAGAAGTAGGATTTGAATCTTTATATAAACCAGGGCAAAAAGTGTGGTATACAGCATGATACACAAACCAACCTCACAAATAGTTAAGTTCCTTTTACATGCAGTTCTGAAACACATTATCTGTGAAGAATCAAAGAGCTAGGAATCAGGAGACACTAACTAATACAATACAGGCACTATTTTCCCCAGACACAGCTGTTTAGCTGTTTTCCTTTAAAAGAAATATGCCGATGGTATTTTACAAAATGCAGTACCACAAACTGAACACAGAAAGTAACCCAGTCAAGGCCATGTTAGACAGAGGCTAATGTCCAGAATGACAAACTATCCTGCTTTCAAATAAGATGCCTTGTTTCTGATAGAGCTACAGACATTTACTGAACCTGTGCTATTACTTCAAACCCAGCTCTGCTGCTTGCTTCTTGCTGCTACTTGGATTTCTAGAAGCAGAATGATAGTGTTGGAAATAAAAAGGTGATCCCAAGAACTAACCATCAAACAAGGTTTAAGGAACTTACTTCAAGTTGGTTTTAAGTGTTCTGCTTACCTGAAACCTTCTGTATGACTTCATTTACTTCTTTCATGAACACTTTTTGCACAAATACTAAATGATTTAAAAGATCAGTTGTGAGATTATGTTCAAAGGAACCAACCTGCAGAAATAGAAATTTTTAAAAAAGTTATATATAGGTTTTTGAAACAATGCAATTTGAATTTTCAGACATCTCTTTTCAAGTGTAATTATACTGTTATTGGCATCAAAAAAAGAACTTTGAGTAACTTCTCTGCTGTGAAAGCCTATCAGAAAAAGGACATACACTATTATATGAAAAATCTAGTCTCCTGATTAAGTTTAGCTTAAATATTAAGGGTATTTTTCTAGTCACTGTAGAGGAACAAGTTTAGTGGTCTCTTCAATGTAAAACTTGTGTTCAATCTAATCTTAAAGAACATTCCCAAGAAACTGGAGTCTGCTGAAGATTGTTTTAATTTACCATTAAGATTTTTCAAATAAAACTGAAATATAGGTATTTTTTAAAACTACTTGGACTTGGCTTTTGTCTTTGCTAAGCAGCCCCTCCCTGTTGTTTTCCGTACCAATTAAATTTGAAGACCTTAAGGTCTTTCTTCAGCCAGGAAATAAATTGTTTGAACAAAGAGCAGCACATAGTTACATTATTTATTTAAATTTATTTAAATTAATTATTTAAATGATCAGCATAATAAACTTTAATAACTGTCTATTTCACTGATGAGAAATACTGTCATTCCAAAATATAGTTTCTAAACATAGCTTCCTTATTTGCACAAAATAACATACTCAAAATCCTCTAATGTAGTGGACTGCTTAATACCTTGGCCACTCATCAAACTAAGAAGTGAGTTGTATTTCAGTGTCATGCAGTTACAAATGTTGTATTTGGATCGAGTTCTGGAGTAGGCAGATTATTAAAGTCATATGAAGATGCACATAAAGAAACATAACAGAATGAAAACACAATATCAAAGATGACTACCATCTTCAACACCTACTTCAGCCACACAACGTAAGTAGTTCCCCTGTAGATAATAGCTTTGCTTAGCAGGCAGTTCATCTATGCTCCAAATTTGGTCTGAGTAAGTATCATGTTCTTCCATGATATATTTGCCTGACATAGTGACAGGAGGAAGGTTGAGGCTTGCTGAAGGAGGAATGGTTGACATATCAGTGGCAGAGACTTTTGAAGTGAAGCGCAATCTGTGACTTGGAAGCTCAAAATTAAATCTAGTTTGGGCACCTGTAAAAGGAAGATGAGGAAAGAAAAGGTATGAACTGGCAAAAGAATCATTTCTGAAATTAAAAAAAAATAAAACCTTTAAGGTGTTATTGAAGTGCACAGACCTCTGGAGCTACAAATATCCACCCATATGATTCTGGGTTCTCTTAATTTTGAAATAAAATAAGACTTCATTGTAATTAGATGGAGAAGGGAATCATATAAACCACCTCTCATCAGTACTGAGGCCCTATAAGAATATTCTCAAGTCGTCTTACAAATCAGAATTTCATGAATAAGGGATTATAAATTGATTTTAGCAGTCAGACAGAAGCTTCCTGGGAGGAAGCTATGTATGAAAACACATCTTCATCTGCTGTTGTTCTGCTTCTGGCAAGCATGTAAAACAACAACAGTGTAAATTCTCTACACGGCCCAATCTGATTGAAGGCCACATTCAAAAATACAGGCTGATAACAGATTTAAAGCTCTACCTATAATTCAACAGAATTGAGTCCTCCAGGATGTTTCTAGCAAGGCCAAACTAAAAGCTATAATGTTTTTAACGTTTCAGAGAAGTGTTACCTGTCATCCCGTGACTCCTCATTCTTCCCATCTTATATTCTGCCTTTAGAGAGGGCAAGAGTGCTGCTCCAATAGCTATACCATCTATCATGGCACTGAATTTAAGAACTATAGGCTTCTTTTCCAAACCTTCTGGCAGCTGTGGGAATTCATTTGTTTCAACAGGCGTTTGATTAATACTAGTTGGAGTCTTTTCAGATGGCAAAGGAGTTGCAACATCTTCTTTGGTAGGCTGGGGCCTATTTTTACCAAGACAAAGACCAGAAAACACTTGTTATTCTAACACGACAGGTGACTAGCCTGAGTCTCCCACATACATTCAAAGTAGCACAGTCTGTAAATGAATAGCAACCAGCAGCATCTTGAAGTGCCATTCAAATAGCACTTACGCAGTTGATGGTTGCCTGATGAGATCTGAAATCTGCTTGGAGAGCTGGTGAGAACTGCGCACCATCATGCTGTGCAGGGTGGCAGGGTGCTGAGGAATGTTAATGCTGATGGCTCCAACTTTGACCACAGCAGCGTTGTTTGTTTTCAGCCCTCTCTGGGCACTATACAGGGCCTGGGATTTGGCAATACTGCATTTCACGACAGTTCTAACAGAAAAATAAATAGAATTTATTTGCATGTCCTTCAAAACAGTTGCAGTTTTATGTTAAAATGTTTTCTTTTTAAGTGTTAGCTGAATTTTAAAGTAGTCATATAAGTGATTTTGTTTATAAACTACATATGCATTCCTTTTTCTTTCACTTTACACACACAGATGCACTACATGCCACAAACAACTGCACTACATTGAAGAAAACTACAAGTCATGCAAAAACACCCATTAAACTGTTATTCTTGCATAATGTAAGATCACTTGAGTTTATACACACTAGGCTGCACATACACAAGCAAATTTTGACTCGTGGAAACAAGTAACAGCCTTCCATTTCAACCCCTTCAGGAATAATCTTAAATCATCCTTTTCGTAAGAAGACTTAGTAAAATCTGATTTAGCATCCAAAAAGGTCAACAGAGGAAATACTCACTTAGCAATAAATATATAGCAAGTGCTAAATGGGTTTTGAATTAATAACAATTGACACATACAATCCCAAAATATGAAGTCTAGACTTTGTTTTACTGTTAAGGAGGATATAGTTTGCAACAGTTACCCAAGATAAAAATACAGCTGCACAAAGCTGACAGTTTTAGATGTCAAGATGAAATGCTAGAATATCAGAATTCACTAAGCTCCTATTAAAAAAGATACACAGAGTCACACATTAATGTTTCTCATCTAAGGTCAATTACTAAAGGGTTTACCCAATGGAAGTATATTATATAGCAAGCACAGACTATTACAGCCTCAAAGAGAAAGACAAAGTTGTGAAGATACAGTACATTAGCTAAAACATCAGAAAAGTAGACTCTATAAAATTGCAACATTCAATAAAAGTTTCTCAAATAGTAATTTTTAAGAAGCATAATTATCATGGCTTAAACTGTCCTACAGACAGTTTGGTTTCATGGTGAAAGCTACAATATTCTACAAATTCTACTCCCTCAGTAACATTTCTTCTGTGAAGCCCTAGCACAGGGCTCCTTATTCTGATGTTAAAATATCCACTAGCCCAAAGCATCTCAGGTGTGGAAATACCAAAAAAGGATATCATCCATCTGCTTATAACAACGATATACACAGCACTGCCATGCAACCACAGGCCTATCATCAGCAGATTAATTTACTGAAGCTCTAGAAACATTTTCAAATTTTCACAGCTATGCAGAGTTACAAAAGATCTAAAGTGGTTACGGATTAATATTTTAGGGTAGACTGTCAAGTGGAAATTATTTCAAAATATTAGAAGAATTGACACAAATATGAAGGAGGAATAAAAACTTAATTCACAAGTATTGTCAGAAGAGCATTATACAAATAAATGTTACTGAAGAAAAAGACAGACTTATTTTAATCTACCACTTCAAAAGAAAAAAAAGCCACAATTTTTCCTCTGTTGATGTTTGCTTATTTCCTATTGTTTTCCTGCTACCATTCTGACTGAACTACGGTGAGGCTAATCAAGAATACATTTCCCCCCACACCTATACCACAAAGTACTAGTACATCAACTATTCAAGCATCACAAGAACAACTCTCAACTTAAGTGAAATTGTAGGATCTCTTGCAAAGATCTCCCTGACCTGTACCAGACAGCCCAGTCTTAACTTATCTCTGTGTAGAAGTTAAAAGTAAATGTAGTTGGAGTTAAAGTCTATACTGAATTTATGATCAATTCTGAACGTGGGAATTCATACCATCTTAAGTACTTCCTTAAGACCAATATAGCTGTCCTGGGAGAATCAGATTTTAGATTCTCTGCTAAGCAGTATTTAAGTTATATACCAGTTAGTGCATCCAGAAGTAATTCTATGTTCTCACATCAATTCCAAAAATGATAACTCTCCAGACAAACTTGTGAACAAAGTCTTCTTGTCCACTACAGAATTGGCCACAAGGCCACCACTCAACCTTTTCTGGGAATGTTAGGAAAAAAGGGGAGGAGGGGCTGGGGAAAACGTCAGCAGGAGACCCATAAAACACACAGGGAACTACCACATGGAGTCAGATGAAAACTCAGGCAGCAGCAGATACTTGGGGTGTAAATAAAGTGATTTTTCCCTTCATTCCAGCCATCAGGGTGTTACTTTTTGAGCCAGAGGCTGTATTGTGTTCAGACCTATTCTACATGGATTTGTCCAGTCCTTTTAAAATCTTTTATACTTCTGTTGACCACATCATATAGCAATGAATTCAACTGTTCAATGATGCAGTATGCAAAAGAGTACTTCCTTTTGCTGATTTAAAACTGCTACCAGACAAAAAGAAACTGGGAAAGTTCTATTTCAGTGTCATGCAGTTACAAATGTTATAACTTTTCCTTATATCATTTGCAGTTTCACACTCCATCACCTCTCCTTCCAGAGCTACCATCTCTAAGGACATTTTAAAGCTAATCCTATATTACCACAACACTGAATACACACAAATGCCACAACAAACAGCAATTGCACCAAGTCCTTCTAAAAGGTATTCACTGGTGGTCTGAAGCAGCAAAAGAAAACCCTGTTCAGAACAATGTTTGGGGACAGGCTGTGGCGAAGAAAAGGGGGGAAAAAAAAAGAAAAAAAAAAGATTCTCAAAAGTTTGTGCTATGTAACTTTTCTTCTCAGAGTACTGAAGGGTCATTGTGTAACAGGGCTTCTAGGTTGCTCATGTCTCATTTCCCACCTTGATCACTATGCCAGTGAGACTCTCTAGACTTCAGCATCTGGAAATAAGAAAGTAACTAGAAAGAAAACATTGCATCTTTCCTGAAAGAAAAGACCTATAACCACACATGTGGAGCTGGTGGACAGGAAGAGGGGGTCACCTTCATAAGCAGTAGATGCATAGGCATAGTTTTAAGGAAAATATTTTGTGTTAGCATAGCCTGCCTGGTCAGCATGCCTGGCAATTAAACCCAGCATAGAGGTAAATAAAGACAAAAAGAATAGTCTCAGTCATGCTGAAATCACAACATGTACTATCACTCCAAGCACAGCAGTTCCTTACCAAGTTCAAAGCAAATCTAACCTGTCTGTTCCTTTACATTTATCAACATTATTTCACCTCATGAAAATAAACATAGTAGCCGATCTAAACAACTTCATAGCCAGTAAAACCACTCTAGCATTACATTAGTGACTTTATAGTGTAGTATCTGCCCCTAAATGTAGATTGTTAACATTTACATGGGCTTTTTTTGACAGATATTTAGCAGGCTACATTCAAAGCTTATCTAGGTAATATTAGATGTTAAACTAAAATGTATTCAAGCAACATTTTCCTACACAATCACACACAGGAGGAATGCAGCCATTAGCTACACAACACAGAGTTAATTGCAAGACTATTAAACATAATAACATGACATACAGAAACTCTTGTTTGGCTGTGCTTGTAGGAGATGTAGGAAAATCCTCCAGTCTACAGATGAATATTGAGGAGAAAGCAAGAAAAACAAAAACAAAGCAAATAAAGAATAAACATTCATGCAAAATTATTCAGTTAATTACTTGTAATGGACAATATGACACTTACTGTCAAATTTACCAAGTTGAAGGTTTCAGTTTTGTAAGGGTTTGTTGTTACTGCTTAAGATTTATCATTACTTTCCCCCCTTTCCTTTTGTACCCTCTCTATATGAAAGCTCAGTAGGAATATGATGTTAAACAAACACAAAGAACCTTAGTCACCTTCAGAAACCCTATATGACTGTCAGATCAGAATGTTTTTGTTTATTCCTCTAAAACACACTTAATGGAAGCAATTTAGCTGGGTACATTAATAAAATACAGAACATCTTCCAAACTAAACAGGAATTAAAAGAAGAGACAAGTCCCATTATTTAGCCACTTTTCTGCAACATGAATATTCTAAACCCAGATGACATACAGAGGGTTACCCAGCTAACACTAAAACTGTGTGAGGGTGATCTACACTACATAGGACTATAGTTCAAACTGTTATTTTCCACTTCAAACAAGAAAGTTCAGCTAGAAACAAAGAAAAATAATGCATGCCCCTTCTGACTTTGTGAACCTGGCAAAACAAAACACACAACAATGTGGATGCTGAGCAAGACAATCCCTGTCAAGTTGAGTAAATTATATAAACAATGGAGAATGGATATTAGAGCTGTAAAAGTAACAAAAAAAATCATGCATCATGGGAGTTCAAAAAGACATCTATTAAAGAAAAGATATACACATTAAATGGAAATAATCAGCATCACTAGTTTAAATACTCCCTAAAAATCTTGTATAGTTTAGTGGAACCTATAAGCTTCAAAAAGCATTTAGAAGTAAAAGATAAACAATATCCACAACATGATGAAGTTTCCATGAGTACCCCACACAGAGCAATATCAGTGCAGAAAGCTGTTTACATGGAATTTGATGAGGACTTCTCATCTACAACTTTTCAGTTACGTCACTTACCCATTTACAGTGTGATCCTACAATCAGTTCTGAACTTACTAATAAGTTACTTTACTAAGAAAGGAACAGGGCTATTTATATTCACGTAACTGTGTTTAAGACTTTTGCAATTGGGTGCCCTAGACTGATACCTACTAATACTTGCACCATATTCCCCCAGCTTACTCAGATACGCCTTTCACAGAAAAGCTGCCTGCCAGCAGGCACATAAAATTTAGCTTTACAAGTCAAACTCAAGCGCAATTCTGCAACAGCTGCATGGCTGTCATCAGCTCTGACTTCCTGGATTCTACTTAAAGGCATACCATCAAAGCTTTCTCTGTGTTAAGCTACATACCTTCAATGTCACACAACTGGTACCACCTTCTTGTCAGGGTTCATACTTACTGGATATTTGGGGTAATTCCCTCTAGCAGGACGATATTGACACCTCCTATGTGAGCAGTGGCACATGTCTCAGTCATCTTCTGATGTAGCACATCTTTAAGAAAAAAAGATACTTAACATCATTTCATTTGGTAAAATACTTTCAAGTACTTCAAAGCAAGGTATACTTTCAAAAATACAATAGCAAAAACATAACTGAAAAATTATTTTTAAGTTTTAGTAGTCACATTAAGCAGTATCAGACTTAAATTTTTACAACTTTTCAGTCACGTCGCTTACCCGTTTACAGTGTGATCCTACAATCAGTTCTGAACTTACTAATAAATTTTAATTTTAAAAATGAAATCATTTCCTTCATGGCATTTTCTGAAAAGCTGGCACCCTTTTAATATTCTTCAGCATCCTAGTAATAGTTTTTAAAATAACTTGTTGAATGTTATACTATCCACACACAGACATAATGTACACCTATTTACAAACAAAACCTATTACACATGCACATACATACTCATTGGTATAGGTACATGCACACACAAAAACATGTAAAGCTGCCACTGAATTTAATCACAGAGTACATTGTAGCTTATCCCAACCTTTCATTTTTTCTTTAAGAGTGAAGCTGCCATGGATTCTCTTCAGTTCAGATTCCATTGTCAGACCACCAATGTCTGCCTCCAGGTGGGTTCGGTTCACCATGCCTATTCCAAAGACTATGAGAGTCACGTGCTGTGGCTCCGAAGTCACCAAGCTGCGCTTCCTCTGCGCATCTCTGCCACTGTCCTGTTCATTCTCAAACACCACCCTGCAAGCAGGTTCGGTTGGGCTTCGAACACCTACAAAAATACAAAGGGGTTATTTAATGATAGGTGACAAGAAGTCCTTCGCATATCAGATTTATATTTGCATTTGAAACCGAGGATCTTGCACATCGAGTGAACTCTTTAGGCAAATTATCTGTGCCTCGCTTATTCCACTCTAATAACATTGCAACTGAACCAAATCCAAGACACAATGGGGACAAATAACAAGTGATGTGATTTCATTATTATTCACATAAATATTCTTATGTCTGTTATATAAGTATTCATATTTATGTGATTTTATCATTATACAATAAAAATGCTCTGACAGTTTCCAATTGCACTGCTTCTTTTTTGATCATTTCACAGCCAGAACTTCTTATAATTTAGTTCTGGATGAGCAAGTTTTGCTTTTCAAACCTCTGAGCATAAAAACAATGTAAGAAAATTTATATTTTGTGCAGATATCATGTGGCTATGATAATCTGTGGATATTACATTCTGTGCATGAAAGATACTGCCCTCTGTTTAACAGAAGCTCTCATTTGCCACTTTCTCAGTTTAATTCTTTAGTTAAAAGAAGTTCAAAGGAATATGCCTAACTAGTAACTGTACTATCCCCTGCATATTCACAGCAACCTAAGCTGACCAACAAAAAGGACTTATGCTAAGTCAGCTCTCAAATTTACTCTGCTGTGCTAAAATAGATTGGAAGAAGAGAGCCATGACCACCTCAGATCTCAAAGCTTTGGTTGAAATTATGGCCCAAAAACCTATAATCTTTGATAGACTTTACCAAAACCAGTATTCCACCTTTTCTTCTCTCAAAGCTAGGTTCACAGATTACTTTTTTACTCAGTCATTCCCAGGGCAGAAATTATCTCCCTCAGGATATGTTTTATCACAGAATGATAATATACAGCATTTCCATTGAAAGCAAAATAGCACCTAGGAAGGAACAAACTCAATCTGCTCTGTACACAATTAGCCAGAAAAGTTAACCTTTTAACACAGTCCCACACCCAGTGCAAATCCAGATTGACACAGCTGCATGAGAATGTCAAGGGACCAAACTTAAAACCAATCAGTAAACACACATTGACTAAGTCTTGGACTAAAAATCAAAGTATACTATAAAGCCAGGAAAATAGTTTAAGTCTGTACACCATCTTGGTGAATTAATTACAATCTCTCCCCTATCCTCACCACTTGCTCCTCTGATCCAAGTCAGATGAGGTGGGCAACTTTCAAAAACCACCCTATGACCAAGCTTTAGAAAAACAGATTTGAGCAAAAACGCACACTCAATTTCTTGGCTTCGTGAACTTGTTTACCTGTTGGCCCGAAAGTTTCAGAAGACTTTTCTAAAATCCCAGTTGGATCAGAAATGAGTGAATAGAAGTTCAATAGTTTATACATATTTTGCCAGCACTCAGCAGAAGGCTCACTCTGTTCTGACACAGTAATAGAGTCGGAGTCATCCATATGAATAGTCATGTGGTCAACTACATCTTTTGAGCCTTTCCGGGACACTTTAGAAGTTCTTCTTTCTGACCTCCCCAAGGAATTCCTGTTTCGAGACTCCTTCTTATTGTTCTCACTGTTTGTTCGTTTGCTCTTGGTGTTGTTCACTCTGTTACCTCCATTAAGACTTCCTCGAGAGCTTCGGCTGAAATCAGAAGAGCGGAAGTCTCTGTGTTTGCGGGTTTTAAAAGTAGGTGTCGGAGAGGCTGATCCAGCTGTGTATCTGCTAAGTTTGATGTCCGTCTGCGTGGCTTTGATATCATCAATCATTGTACTGAACTGATGAATGAGACGAACCAGTGCCATATCCACGTGCTGGCTTATGGACTGGCAAGAGACTGTGAAATTACAGTGAAAAGTGTTATAATAGCGTTTATTCAAGTCATGAAAAGAAAGGGCATTGGTGGAGTTATGAGGTGTGCACATGGATTTCTCCATTACAACAGCACTAATACTGAAAGTTTCCAACATCAAAGCTGGTTTGAATTC
This sequence comes from Galbula dea, assembly GCA_013399015.1. Lineage (NCBI taxonomy): Eukaryota > Metazoa > Chordata > Aves > Piciformes > Galbulidae > Galbula > Galbula dea. The sequence goes on along the minus strand of VWZX01002149.1, from coordinate 7,728,177 downwards.
AAGAGGAGGAAGATTGACAGCTCCTTGCCTAAGGAAAGAAAAGGTACAAGTGACTACTTTGTTTCTTTATATGGGAGTCAAATACTTTTTATATGCAGTGGTACATCTAATTTACATAATAATAATTTACATAATAATCCAACCTTTTATTTCCCTTAGGGTATCGCCTTCTGACCATAGTACTAAACACAAAAAAAAAAAAATGAACTTTTATACTTTCATACTGCATGCTACTAACATAGTAGTCATTCAGCTCTATGTCAGCTTAGTTTAGCATATACTCTTTCCACTATAACCTAAAGCTTTCCCAAAATCAACATGGGAGGGCAGGGGGAAGTTTCAGTATTTACACTGAAACTAACAATCTCATTTACAGGATCAATACACAGAATGGCATTGAAGAGCCTCTAAAATACCCCCCTCTATTATTCCTACCAGCTCTTCCTTCCCCAATCTCCCATTGTCAAAATTAGCTGAAGATTCAAATACCTAAAATTCCAAACCATTCCACAGGAAGACTGAGAAAAACTATTCTAAGAGGAAGATGAAACAGATAAGATTAATCAAATGGAGGACTCTTCCTTATTCTATGGAAATGCTTTGGAATTCTGTGTCTTCACATGAAAAATGTAATTTCTTTTCTTTAACCTATATACGTGTATTTTCAAATATATCACAACACACCTTCGAGCTCGCTTGCTTTTTCTTTCCTTTGCTGTATCTGAATCAACAATATCTGCCCTTAGGCAGTCCAAAGTTCCTGAGAATGAAAGGTACTCTCCAAAGTACATTCTGTAGCAGAGTGGCATTGCATCCTGAGACTGAATTCCCGTGTAACTTAGAAGAGGTTTGAAAACAACCTATAAACCAAAACCCACCAGTTTACTTTTTATAGCAATAATCTAGACAATATTCTTGCTCCATCATTTGTTAATCTACAATATTTACAATGTCAGCTACATAACAGAGAACATTTTTAAGTTTCATTGACAGTGATGTAAAAGAGAAAGGATAAAAATGAGAATCTTTACAGTTTTTCTGGATAAAAAGTTTGAGTACACAGCAAGCTAGCATTGAGTGCTTAGCTATGAGAGCAAGGTTTCTGCGTGTTCCCCTGAGTTAAAACTCTGGAGAACAAGGTTAATCTCATAAATGCTCCAGTATGTTCTTTGAAGTTATAAAACAATGCTCTATTAATCACCATTCATAAAGTTTGTTACAGGGACACCTTAGAGGTTGCTTAAGCCTTTAATCTTTGCATAGGAATGCATGAAACAGTGTACAAAAACATGACAATATTTTAATTGTTGTAAAATTATTATTTTTTAAAGTAACAACTAGTTTTTCCCTACAGAACTCCAAAAAACATCAGCAAACCATACTTACCTGTGCATCTGCTAACTGGACAGCAGGAAACCCCTGATTACCCTCCTCTACGCCTGCAATGTCATCCTGACTGGTGCTGTGCTGGGAGTGTGTGCCATCCAGGGTGTTCTGGTCACTAGACAAAACTGTGTTGAAGTCTGAAGCAGAGGGTATAGTAGGAAGATTGGGTGCCACACCTAAGAAATAAATACTCATGGAACACTAACACCACAGCAAATTTTAACAACACCAACTCTATTAATTCAGCAAGATTAACTATATAGAAACATATACCATACACAAAGAAAGTCAGAGCCCTAGTCAGCTCTATAACCTCACAAAAACAAAAAGCATCATTCAGGATAAAGAAAAGGTCTTGTATTGCTGAAACAGGTAAGTAGAGATAGTCCAACTCATATTTGGAAAGACAAAAAAAGTATCTCTTTTTCTGACTTCCTTCCCAAGGCTTTTTGTCCGTACTTAAACTGATACAGTTGATAGGCTGAGTAGCCTATACCGTCAACAATAAGAAATATTATCCACAGTTGCAGATACTTCCTTTTAGCTTCCTATGTCCTACAAACCTCCAGGTTTTATTGGTCCCAACGCAAAATACACTAATTAGATCTGTATAGATTAGTCTCTAGTCAAATATGCTCTTCATATGCAGCCACTTCCCTGCAAATGTTCTATCCGTGAACAATCAGACTTACAGTATAGGGCAGAGCAATGCTGAATTGTCCGTGCCCTGGGTCTGGACTAGACTTAACTTCCATGAGACAGAGTTGTTCTGCCAATGTAAACTAAGCCTGACTCTTCAAACTCAAGCCTATAGCACTCAGAGCCATGACTACAGAGAAAAATGGTTTGGCTAGATCTGCGTCTGAGTTAAAAATCACCAAGTCTTAATTTTAGTAACGTGACCCTGTGAACAAACTGTTCCTAGTTTCAACAGGAAAAAATACCACTTTTTCGGGGGGGTGGGGGGTGGGGATTAAAAAGTTATATTTCTACCCTATGATCTCTCTGCAGAGAAACACATTCCAGTTTACAGAGGAGCCACATCAATTAAGCAGTATGTACAGCACAAAGATGTTTTGTTGGACCAAAGTATTTGTTCAATATTGAAAATAAATTAAAACCACTTAGAATTGACTAGATTAATAGACTACAGTTGAAAGACTGTTAACAGAAGAAACATTCAAATTTAGTGTTAGTGAAAAACAAAATTAAGATTTTTCTTTTTTAACACACATTTGAGGATTATGAATGATGACAGGCTTACAAGAATAATAAATAAGCTGCAGTAAGTAGTTACATATCTGTTTCTTTAACACACTTAAGAGATTCAGTAATGTACATTTTCTTTTCACCATTCCCTTACATGAGTTGATCACTACCCATTCCTGAAGAAAGTAACTCTCAAAATAGATGTTTATATTTAATCTCAAAAATGGAGCTGAGAAAGAACAAGGATTCCAATGCACAAAATTTTTATTACAAAAACAGCATATGCAAATTAGACTAAAAATAATGAACAAAATTCAAGAAACTCTGCAACTGTGGATGATTTTATGGCTTAGCTTTTGGCAGCCACCCATGGTTTTGGAAGCTACATTTATAGTTCAAATATAAGAAGTTAAATTGTTGTTTAAATCACATTTGTTCATTTTCCGGTTTGCTGAGAAGTCCCACAAGTAGTATTTACAGCTGTTGAATTTAAGTCACTTTATCAGTCCCCTTCAGAAATAATGCGGGAATCACAGGAATCACAGGAATCACAGGACAACCCAGAATAATCTCTTAAATTCAGCTGTAATAAGCAATACCTGTTGGAAGACTATTGTGTCCAGATTTGGTGGCTGGACTTTCTTGTACTACACTTCCTCTGTTGCCCACGGCATTTGACATCCAGTTATAGAAACTGACAGAAGATGGTTCAGACAGCAAAGGATGCTCAGATAACATGTCTGTGGCCACAGTATTTCCTATACAGATAAACCAGAAGCTTTAGCATTTGTTTTATGAAAGTCAGTGGAACCCACGAATGGAGCATAATTTTACTGATAAAACCCATTTACTATAGAAGTAAGCCTAATCCTCAAGGTTTATTCCAGTAAATTATGTGTCAAGCAGTACTACAGGTGCTACCACAGACATCATACCACGACACTAATGGAGGCTGCAATACAAGTGTAACTGTGCTTATCTCTACCATTCATTAGAGGAAAGGAGGCATTAAGAAACAAAAATACCTTTTCTTCTCAATAATATTTCATTCCCTGACAGCAAAGGAGAGAGGTTTGAGAGAAAAATGCAGTATCACACATATCTGGTTTTCTTTATATAAACTAAGCAGTGCAATCTGAACAATAATATAGAACATAAAAATTTCACTGTATTTCACAGAATCACAGAATGTTAGGAGTTGGAAGGGACCTCGAAAGATCACGTCTACAAAATATTTTTTCAAAAGACCATTACTAAAAATGTGCAAATTATTATTATACACAAACTAGGTTACTGGAACATTAGTTCTAGTGCACTTTCAGAGCTACTTACAAGGTCAAGGAAAAAATATCACAAAACAATCATTACTCAAATAATAATGTGTTACACTCAAAAGGTAGTAAGGCTAAGTAAAAGAAAAATATTTTATTTATTTCGTTAGTTGTAATTTCTTTTCCCAAACTGATGTACACACTATTTGCTTCTAGGAAACAGTCTGGTGCAGCAATGTCTAGGAAATGCTATTAAAAACTTGGGATTCTTACTTGTGGGGGAAGGGAGGGGAGAAGGTGGGGTCTTAAACAGAAATGATAACTCATAATGACAATACAGTAGCTTTTCTAAATCATAAAATCAATCTTCCCTTCCCCTCCCCTTCAGCTTGCTTATGCTACATCATACCTGTTCTTGTTAAAGAACTACTTTTAACTGCAGTTGTACTTCTTTGAGGAGTCCCTTCCAAAAGATTATGCAGGCTAGGAAAGCTCCCAGTAAGATAGCTGAGCAGACTCTCTTTCCTTGGACTTTCTTTAACTGCCACTCCAGAACGGCCAACATGCACTGGTGAATCTGTAGCTGTATCTCCACTAGTGTAGCTTAAGGAATGATATGGATGGATACCCTTGTGAAGAAAACAAAAAGTAATGAAGTTCTGTGTAAACTGCAAAAAGGAAGCAATATAGACCAATTGATTGAGCACCACTTTTACAAGGTTGGAGCCTACACCTTCCAAGTGCTACCATTACTTTTTAGACAAGTATTTGTTCATCTGCAGCTTACAGAATTACTTCTGTAAATAGGCCAGCTACAAACCACTTTCCCCTCCTGCATGGAGCTCAAAACTCACCTTTATTTTCAGAACAGAATCATTGTGGTTGTGAGTCTTGGATAATTTCCTCATGATCTCAGCACCAGTTACAGGCCCAGAAGAGCTACCAGCAGGTGGAGGGCGATTAGCTGTTCCTTCTAGGAGCATTGTATGCTCACTGACAGTAGCTGGAACCAAGCAAACAGTTTTTATCATTTGTGTAAGTATTAGGCACCAAGATTATCTATTATTAGGTGCATTTATTTACAGTCATGAAATTCGGACACACACTTACACACAGCTGTCTAGGGAATGTTAAGACAAATAAGAAAACCTCACACATGGGCCTACTGGATTTTGTTTAATAATCCAAGTACGAATCCTTTTGTTCTTCTCATGTCACACAACTGCTGCTCTGTGCTATAGCTCCAAAAGAAAGCTGCCAAATTTCACTTCACTTTGCTGATTCTGGCAGAGCTGATCATTTTTTGAATTAAGATGCTGACATTTGCAAGAATTCCATCCAGAAGTAAATGTATACAAGGCAACAAAACTGCTGCTTCCAAAATTCTTGGCGAAAGATAGAATAAGATATATAGGGGGAGAAAAATAATCTGGTTTTGCTCAATCAAAGCAGGTGTTGTAGAGGAGGGGGCAAAAATTTCCATCATACTGTATGATTACATACAAGTTTCACATACAGAATCACAGAATGTCAGGGCCTGGAAGGGACCTCAAAATCTCATCTAGTCCAACCCCCCTGCCACAGCAGGATTCCCTAGACCAGGTCATGCAGAAGCGCGTCCAGACGGGTTTTGAATATCTCCAGAGAAGGAGACTCCCCAGCCTCTCTGTTACAATGTTACAATTCTTAACTAAGGTCAGAAATTGCACATTCTAATTCCAAGCTAGCAAATAATTAATGTGATGTATTTTGTGCAGTAAATAACATGGCAAAGCGTGAGAACAAAGAGGTCTCCTGTTTTGTTTTTCCCCAAAGAAGTAATAATTTTAACACTATAATTATATTTGGTAGCAGCAGCTTCAAAATGAAGATGATTCGAAAAAAGAAGCTTGATGATTCCAAAAATAAGAATGTAACGTATTCAAGCATTAAAGCTAAAAAAAAAAACAAACCACAAACCCAAAACAAATGCCCCAAAAGCAGCTGCTTGTCCCTGTGATTTTTGATGGGCCAGAAGAACATAAAAATACCTGCATCAAATTCAAACTCTGCTCCATCAGCACTTGTGTCACTCTGAAGACCCCCTCCATTGTCTAATCCAAGTCCATCATCGTGCTCCTGGCAGGCATGTGTCTGTAATTTCACTGGCTGAGTTGGTCTGTGCAAGCTGACTCCTTTAAAGGCTGGAGTCACCACAATGAACTTCATCCATTGCCTTGCTAAGGCAACTAGACCTTTCTTTAAGGTTACTAAGGCAGGAAGGCCATCACTCTTAAAAAAAGAAAATGAAATTAAAAATGCATATCACAGCATTTTAAAGTAAACTAGAGGAAAAAAAGACAGAAGTCCTTTAAATCTTTATTCTCAAGAGGTTTATGATAGAAAAATGCTGGCACCACACAATGCCCACTCAGATATAAGAAGTCCTAGCGCTAACAGGTAAAAAATATAGCTTCACTGAACACAGTCTTTTTTCTTAAACTGCCTGCATTATGCAAGTATTTCTAAAAGACATGAAAACTAGTTCTGAGGAGCTAATTTGGAATAAGCTAATCAGTGCATGCCCTTGCTTTAATAATTGACATTTACTAAACTTTAAAACTACAGATCAAAATTTTAGCTACTTTGCTGTTATCTTTAAGAGAAATGAAATCTCATAGGAAGGCTACTAATTTTCAAGACACACCCTTTTGTTTTATGATTTTTCATGTATTACTAATAAAATAGCTTAGTAAAAATTCTGCATATAAACAGGCCACAATATAAAACAGTAGATCTGAAGGAAAATGAGAGAAATCACATCTACGTATACTTCAGTGTGCTATTTCTGTTTTCACAGGGTAACTCACCATGGTGGCATCCTCAATAATGGAGTAGTTTGCTTGATGAAGGTAATGATGCAATATATTACACAGTAAACAAGAAGGATTTTCTTGCAAGAAACGAGCCACTTTGGTAAGTCTGTTGTACTTGCTTCTCAGAGGAAAGTGCACACTTTTATTCTAAATTAAAATGTAACAATTTTTCACATATGAACACATTTGCCAACAGAACACGTGCATGAACTACAAGATTTTGCCTATGACATCACAAGCTCCTAACCTTATTTTGAACTTCTACAACAAAGATTTGCCACACGGATACCTATCTTATTTTAAATAGGTATGTGAAAAATCATACCTAAAGCTTTTTTATTTATATGAGGTAATAAAACAGAAGAAGCTTGGATTGAAGTTTGTAAAGTTATTTCTGGACTAACATCCATAAATGCACAGCTAGCTGAGATTTTCAAAGAAGCTGTTATTTCCTAGTTCAGGAAAAGACAGGCATTTTTCTAATTTGGTTTAATGCTAGAAAAATGGTAGGAAACAGAATTGGAAGGGAGGTAGCAATAACAGACTGCTGCAAAGAATGATTTTTAAGTACAGCAGAAAACTGTCATGACGCTAAGCTTGTCAGTCTCATAAGGCAAAGCAGGATCTCAGCCACGGCTATTGCCTCAAGACATTCCCACCAGATGGTGCCAAGTCAAGCAACACCAGAAAGCTGCCAACGCACAAGAAAGCTCCTTAGCAAATCACAGTAACGCCCCATTTGTCATAAAAGCTCTACCAATCCTAGTTTTCAACAAAAATATTGTCTATTTTGTGTTTCTTGCTATGCTTGTCCTCCCTTCCTCTAAGCAGCGAGTCCAATAAACAATGATTCAATACACTGCAGGAGAGCAGAAAATCACATTTGCTCCTGCAAGATACACTATTTCACAATGCAACACACTTTCATATTTCATAAAACATATCAGAAACTACAGCCATATTTCTTACTCTTCCCTTTCAAAAGGCAAACTCTCCAGTTATTCTACCTGGAGATGCACGCCTCTAAGAAGCACAAGACTTCCCAGCTAGTAACAACAGAATTTTTTTCCCACTGAAATTTAGATTGTGTACCAAATGCACAGGTAGTGAGTTCTTGTAACCAATTCTGGTAGTAAAGGCTCATAAGGGGTGCTATAACTTTGCAAGTGAAAATATTCAGAATCCCAAATATATAGATATTACACATTACACTGTTCTGTTCCCATACATGTACTGATTTTATAAAGGTCATTTACCTCTAAAGCTTCTGTCATAATGCAACCCATAACAGCACAGATTCTAAGAGTTCCTTCAGTTTCTAGTTTATTCAATGATGATTTCACTTGATCAATGGGAACAAGCCAAGCACCAACTGCAGGTGTTGCAGTACTCAGGAGGTTAAGCTGCCTATTGAGAAAAACAAAACTAATTCAGTATACATGTTCAGCAGCAGCAATTAGCAAGATTTTCTAATGCTATCATGAATGACATTCAAAGAGGTGGAATATGACAGAATGGCATTACAAAGTAACAAACACAGACTGACTGCCCAGAAAATGAAAACTGGCAAGAACTACCTACAACAGGTTTTGTTATACTTGCTAACACACTCATGATTCCATTGATGCAAGAATTGCTGTGATAGATGCCATCTCCAAAATTTTCATTTCCAGAGAAGTTTCAAAATTTATTGAGATTACATTCAGGACCCACCAAATCCAACTGCAATTTAACAAAGCAGAATTGTCATTTTCATTCTTTTAAAACAAGGTAAAATTATACCTTGAAAATACATGGGTGGGAGAGCGCACATTGGTAGGGGCTGCAAAACTAAACCAAATTTCTTTGATTGTTAACTTCATGCTGCAAGAGTCAGGAGGAGGAGGCATCAAGGGTATATCTTTCTTTAGATCATCAGATTCAACCCCTTCATCCTTAAAAACGAAAGAAAAAAGAAGTGAAATTGTTTTCCAAAGTGATTACACTGAAAAGCATTAACATCCCATACTGTGCACGGCTCATAAGAAATAGTTTCATATGCATTTAGGCAAAGAAAAATAAACTAATGCTGTCCACCAACTCTCTCCCAAGACAATACCAAGAGACGCTGCAGAAATCTGAAAGCTTAGTGTGCAAGTAGACAGTATACACGCAGTTGGCACAACAAGAGATCTGTTAAACTGTCAGCTTTTTATTACATTAATTGCTTTAAGAAAATCAACCAAAGACCAATCTTTTCTACAGAGTCTGTATATACCTGCTCATCTGAAACTGAATTTCCATTAATATCTGAAGAGGGACTTATTCTATCACAAGGAAGGTTATCATCAGACACATCAGTGTTATAACCACTACCGGTTGGAGAATCTGAAGAGTTATTTGATGCAAGCAATCCACCTCTCTCTGTATCTCTTGATTTACCCATGACTCCAAATGTATTATACAATACTGCTCCAGATTGTCTTCCTCCTATGAAAGTACACATACAAGGACTGTGAAAGTTTGTCATGCAAAAACATCTCCAAGTTCTGTCTCACAGAACAGATCTGCATTTAAGAGGAGGCATACATAAGATTTCTGTGAAATAAGAAGTCTTACCATTTTATGCAATTCGTCACTACAATTTTAGACAAAAACAATTTAACTGGTAATTGTAAAGCTTCTGATAGTTTGTTCCAAGTAGATAAAGAATACCCACATGAAGACAGTTTTTAAACATTATTCCCTGAAAAGAATAACTTGGATGACAGAAAATATGTTTATACTGGTTTGGTTTTTTTCATTTTTGAAGCAGCTTTCTTTTCCCAAAGCAAAACTCTGGCCCTGTATCCAGACACTTACTGTGGGTGCAATTGCAAGGTCAGGATTTAAGTGATCAGAGAAAGTTTCCATTTCTGCCTGCACTTTAGGTTCAGAAACTGCTGTAACTAGTTTATATGGAATTATTTAATACACTATTATAAGTGGTATTGATTACTATAAACAATAATACAAGAAGCTTAATCTATTTTATATATTTATAACAGATGTGTACTATTTAATATCACCTATATTCAGCAATTTCTAATCAAATAGTGCTAAACTGGAAGACCTAACAGCAGAATTATAAGCAGTTTCATAAACCAAAATAATATAAAGCCTATATAAGCTTTACCTTTTATAGTTAAATTTTCAATTCCACACTCAAACATAATCCAACCCCACTTCTCTTGACTAGGACCAATTCGAGTTACATCTGGAACAGCTTGTTGATCTGTTTCATCCACAAAAGTAAACTCATCCAACTCTTCTAAAGTAAAAAGAACTTTTGATTTCCCAAAAGGAATAGCTGTTATTGCACAAGTTCCAATATCTGTGAAAATAAACATATTTACCACTATGTTACAAAATGAAAAAAAAGTTTAAATCTTCAAAAAGTTCCCTGAGGTTTACAGTGTTTTGGGAGTTGTTGTCCCGTTAGTATTCCTCAAACTGGAGAGAAAAGAAAAGGAAAGAAAAAAAAAAATGGAAGCATGAGCAAGAATATAAAGAAGCACAGAAAGAGGAAGAAAAACTTTCCTCCTGGTATGTCAATATAGGCAGGATAATTTTTAAGTTTGGGGAAAAAAAAAGGACTGAGCAACACAAAGTTTGAGACATTCCCAATCCTAACACATCTGCCTTTCTGTAGAGTCATGGTTGGAAAGATGTGTAAAAAAAAAAGCTCTTCAGACCTTTATCTAGAACTGGTAACTGGCCTGAAATTACTTCACCAAATAAGCCAGTCCTAATAAATACCTAACGTTTAATAGCAATAAATGACAGTGATACTGATGGCTCTCTTGGATAATACGTTTTACTTGCAACACATTTGCTACTTGAAGGATATTTAGAAATAAAGTTCTAATTTCAACTAAAAGACTGCTTCTTTGTTGGAAGTATGCCTACATCTGTGTTGGGAGGATGTAAAGCACCAAAGTCTCACTGATTCCTAAGAAAATACAGACTTAAGCAGGGGTGACCTCATCTATGCTTTTAAATATGTGAAGGGTGCGTGTCAGGAGCATAGGGTCAGGCTCTTCTCAGTGAAGCCGAGTGACAAGACAAGGGGCAATGGTTGTAAGCTGAAGCACAGGAGGTTCCATGTGAATACATGCAGAAATTTTTTCACAGTGAGGGTGCTGGAGCACTGGAACAAACTGCCCAGAGAGGTTGTGGAGTCTCCTTCTCTGGAGATATTCAAAACCCGTCTGGATGCGCTTCTGTGTAACCTGGTCTAGGGAATCCTGCTGTGGCAGGGGTTTGGACTAGACGATCTTTTGAGGTCCCTTCCAACTCCTAATATTCTGTGATTACAATCTTTGCTGTCTAAGATCTAGGATAGCACTACACCACCAAGATTTCTTCGATGTTAGGGTGTGGCTTAATTATAAATTCTTTCTTCTAGTGATATCTCTGAAGGAACATTTTAAATAATTTTGTCTATTTTCTATTAATTCACACAAAGTTAAATATCAAATATCTGAGGAAAGGTATATACTCAGTCACTTTATATCTCTTCCAGTTCTCACTTTCTGCCCCTAACTTAGAACTGCAATCACTTTTGAACAATACATGAAATAAGAAGATCCCTAGAAAGACATTTCTCAAACCTTTTAATAGATGATGGGTTTTCTGGGTCATAAGTTAGAAATTACTTGGCCTTCTTGAATGTCTGCAGCATACCTAACACAGAGCACTACTGCTCCCGTAACTAAGTAAAAATGGAGTTAACCATTTTAATGTTCTCTTTCTTATTGCTTTTGTTTTCCTCCAATTTCATTTGCTCACTAATCTTGCACAGCAGTGTTCTGGGGCTTTTAAGTTCATAGTATGGGTTTTAATCATACTTGCCTCAACAAAGGACATCCTCATGTCCTGAAGATTCCTATTCTTTATGGGAAAGAGTAAAACACGGCACTAACTGGTAGAGATGCCATCAACATTGAATCAATTTTAACAAAAACTGCCTCTGGTTATCTTTTGCAAGATCAGGAGTTATAGCAAGCTGAATTTAATTCATAGCCTCTACAGGGAATTTCCTTAACACAAACAAGAAGGAAAACAATTGGGTAGATCTCATTTTCAGTTTTATGGTTGCTATAGTTGAAAGCTCTGCAGCTTATCATGCTAAAATTGCCAGTACAACCGCCACACTACACCTATTTTGAAATCATTAGAAAGTAGTAAGAAAGTAAACAAGCACAATTCATGCCCTGCATCAAGCAACAAAAAACAGTAGCTAAAAAGAGATCAACTGGGAGGAAGCCAGGCTTGAAATTTTACCAGTGCACGTCAGTATTTACTGTGCAACCCATCTGCCACACAAACTGCTTACAAGTTCGTCTGGATATTCACTCTGCCTACATTTAAATCTAGCACTTCAGTAGAATAACAGAAAATAATTCAGAGTAACTATCCAAAACTTTGTACACTGTCTGCAAAATCTCCACCAAAAAAAAAAAGCTTACTACCTGTTGTATCAAGGCCTCTAAGTTGCCCATGAACGCGATGGATGTTCAATTTAGCAGCAATTTCTTTTCCTTTTTCTGCTCCAGCATTGGATCTCAGTGAACCAGAAGACTGGGGCTGCATTTTAGTGGTTTGGATGTAACGATCAAATGTGACAGAATTCCTCCCAGTTTCTGCATTGTTTGAAGTTTCCTCAACTATACCCCTTTGAATATAAGGGAGAAAAGAAAAAACAATTAAGCAAATCTCAGATAGACATATTTAATTTGATTATCTTTTTTTAAAATTGTAAGTGGCCCTGGCCACTGGTGTTAAGAATTCTTTGTAATACAGACAGTACATACACTTTGGTATTAAAAAAAAAAAAAAAAAAAAAAAAAAGAAAAAAGTAATTTTCTCCTGCGTGACATATAAGCAAAAAAGAGTTAAAATTAACATTCCAAAATTATTCCAGAAGGGTTTTCCCACTTCTTAAAGAAACTGCAATTCTACTTAGATATTAGATGTTAATTTAAAAACCACAGAAGAAACCTTTTATTGCTTAACCCAGTCACGACAATTTCTCAAATATTCTTCAGCGCTCCAAAAGTTGACGGCACTGTTAAGTCTTTTGACTAGCTTAACAAGAAAGCAAGTATGTATAATCCAAAAAGCAGTGTGTATTATTCTTACCTATTCATACGAACTTGTGTAGCAATTCTATCGAAACACAAAGCTACTAATGAAACATGAGTCACAGTTTTGCCAGAAGAAACTCCTGGGGATTCATCAACAGATGCTTGTAGTAAACAGAGGTTCACCTATATGTATATTCCCCCAAAGAGTAAACAAATTTAGAAAAACACATTACATTAAGTCCACATCACTAATTTCTGATATAATCTTGTCTTATACTTCTCAATAAAATGAAAAAAACCCAAAAGATAAACCCATCACATCTAGCTAATTTACAGACATGGCAGTCAGTTATCCCTACAGTGGTTGTTATTTAACTTGCACACCTATCATCATAAAATTGAGCAGCTCAAAAACAGTCTATCCTGTTTAAAACGTTACTTATCTAGCAAAAGCACATAGCTTCACTTACACTTTTGGGGAGCTAATAGGGATGCAAAGTGAGGGTAATTTGTGAGGCTGCACATCTACTAATAAGTTAAACAAAAGTTGTTACCTTTGGTACAGTTACATTGGCCTGAAGACCTTTAATTGTGACATTATCTTGCTTAAGCGATAGATTGGTCTGTGCTGGTCCCTGGTTTGTTGTTTCTGTAGTGGTAGTGTCTATTTTTGTTCCTCTAATATCCTGCTTTGAAGATAACTTGGAGGGGAGAGAGGAAATAATTTATTCTCATTGAAACTCAGAGCTGCTAAGCTAAAGAGTAAAAGGATAGTTTATTAGCACTGAAGCAGCAAGAGATTCTGACTTCATTTCAAGCATATGAGTATAATTTCTAGAACAGGACTGTAGCACTTACAGATGTGGTAGGTTTAGATACATAAGGGTAGCAATGTCCTTCTGCAATAAACACTCTCATGACCAGCTCTCAACTGAAAGTTTCATTTCTACGTATATAAGTTATATAGAAGAACTTATTGTGTATTAAATGATTAGTGTCCATTTCACTGTGAGGTCTGATATTATAAAATATAGATATGGTGATTAACTTGGACAGAAAGAACTCCTAATTCTGTAGAACAACTATACAATTCTTTTCAAGCTATATTAGTCTTTTAAGCCATCAGATGAACCGCAAAAAATACCCCAAAACCCACATGTCCTTTCACAGCTTAGTCTGAACTTTCCTCTACCTCACAATCTCCCTGTCACTGTAAAATAATAATGTATTGCTGATATGAATAGAATACATAAGAACATAAATTACAGTAATATCTAAGAACAGAATGTATGATCTCATAAAAATTACTGTAGCTACTGACTAGACTATCCAAATTAGAAACAATTGCAAACCTGTAAGAGAGATTTCTGGTCACTGAAAGACAGTTGATTATAAAAAAGCATGTACATTAGGCTCAAGAAAAAAAAAAAAAGGGCCCCAAATTAATACAGCATTTAGCTACTATATCTCAAAATACTGAATTCAATGAAAACTTTTTCTACATAAGATATAGAAAACAATCCTTCAAATCTTTGTGCATTTTTCTTTTTTTTTTCTTACATTTTCTGAGAAGCTTGTTTTGCTGTTCTGCACAGCATCTCTAAGAACTTTGCAGTGCAGATCATCAACAATTGCTGCTGGGTGTCGAGAGCTAGCACAATGGACCATTGCTTCTATATACCTGCAAGAGGAAACAAGGCCACAAAAGACCATTGAAACTTCCTGTTCCACAGACACATCATCAGTAATGTTTAATTAACACTACAGAGAGAAAAATTTAGCACTGACAGACAAAGTGCACTTCCCAGGTCAGCATAACATTCTTCTGCCTTCTGCACTGTGTACAGGCCATACTGTTCCATCAGTCACGTTATTCAGTATCACTGAATCACAGAATGTTAGGAGTTGGAAGGGACCTCGAAAGATCATCTAGTCCAACCCCCCTGCCACAGCAGGATTCCCTAGACCAGGTCACACAGAAGCATGTCCAGATGGGTTTTGAATATTTCCATAGAAGGAGACTCCACAACCTCTCTGGGCAGTCTGTGCCAGTGCTCCAGCACCTGAACTGGGAAAACACTTCTAAGTGCATTCACATGGAACCTCCTGTGCTTCAGCTTACAACCACTGCCCCTTGTCCTGGCACTGGGCTTCACTGAGAAGAGCCTGACCCCATGCTCCTGACACACACCCTTCACACATTTAAAAGCACAGATGAGGTCACCCCTTAGCCTCCTCTTCTCCAAGCTAAAGAGACCTAGCTCCCTCAGCCTTTCCTCATAAGGAAGATGTTCCACTCCCTTAAACATCTTGGTGGCTCTGCACTGGACTCTTTCAAGCAGCTCCCTCTCCTTCTTAAACTGGGAGGCCCAGAAATGGACACAATATTCCAGATGCAGCCTCACCAGAGTAGAATAAAGGGGGAGGAGAACCTCTCTTGACCTACAGACCACACCCCTTCTAATACACGCCAGAATCCTATTGGCCCTCCTGGCCACAAAAGCACACTGCTGGCTCATGGTCAACCTTCCATCTACCAGGACCCCAGAACCCTTTCCCCTTCACTGCTGTCCAACAGGTCAGTCCCCAACTTTTACCTAAACTTTTGCTGAACTAAATAGTTCTGATTTTAGACAATTTTTAGCATAATGAATTAACACTATAGTAGTAAAAGTAAAATTATTTACCTATCCAGTGCCTCTGCTACAAGAGGAGTCAGAACTACATCTACAGTTCCTTTCACTTCTACTATTGCTGTTGTCCGTGTCTGGAAGACAGGGTGATCCAATGTCCATTCTTCTGTTATTGTTTCATCGTCTGTATTTTCTGCAGACTTCTTTTCCAAAGGAGTATAAGGTGTACTAAACAAGTCAAACACATATTAATAATCTAGGTTTGTAGAAGAAATATACAAGTGTCCTGGTACCATTTTTATTATTCATAAAATACATACAAAGCAGGTTTCTTCTACTGCATAGTTCAAAAAGTACACATATATAATCCTAGGGCAAGACACTTCCCTGGATTCAAGTTCAGCTTTTTGCAATGCAATGGACACTTACCATAAGCGCCTCCCAAATTAAAGTTACCATTCATAATCTTAAACAAGTATCAGAGAAATCATTTCATGCTTACACAGTGTATTTTATTTCATCAAACTCAAATATTTTATAATAGAATACTCTGTTCTAAAAATAGATCTGTACCGAATGGTACCGCTACAAGTCGAATTTTGGAAGTGCTAACAAAAGCCAAAATTCAACAAACGTATCAGGAAAATGCTACTCTTAAAAAATATGCTAATAATGTTATGCAGTATTCAACTTACTTAGATGTTGATCCTGTAAGCTGCATGCCTCTGTCCAACAACGAATTAGCCGTGAGGCCCTGTTTAACAATCTAAGATAAAAGTGCAAAGAAATTTATTACATCCCTTCTACACTCAGAAAATTAAAAAATACCCAAGGAATCTTCAATACCATATGAGAAATTATTTACAGGTTTTTTCCTGAAAAGAATCCCTTATATGCAGATTCTCCAACAACATACACAGAAACTCTTATGTTCATTTTTTAAATGAGTTGAGAGATTAAATTACCAGTTTTTTATGTAGATAGTAATTAATTGTTTTACAAATGACTGCAAATACTAATCTGGGAGAGGCTTGGATGAACACAACAATTTTTTTGCAAAGTGATCGCAAATTAAACTCCAGAGCTTAGACAGCTCTTTTCTATCATGTCATTTTCCATTACTTTTCATATTTTCATAATTACAAAAATCATTCAGTAAATCTATGAGGTTCAACTTTACTTTGAAGTAAAGCATCTACAGCCCAGATTATACTTAATCAGTATTAAATGTACTGCTACTGAAGTTCTGCAAAACATGTATTTTAAACAAAACTCCCATAAATACACTTCTGCTGCATATCAATCAACAGGCAGCATTTTTAACTGCAATAATGACAATTCAGAACACACATGCACAGAATTCTAACTCCATTATTTCTTTTCCACAACCTCCCAGCCACACAGCCCACAATCTTAAGTCAGAAAACCAAGGTATTCCTTAAGTACAAGCAAAGAACTTTCAAGTTCCTCATAGTTTTATTTACACAACAGATGTAGTAAGCAATTTTAAGTTGTTTTGAATTCTTATTTCTTTTCTATTTCTTCTTCCTCCACCTTCCATACCTTAAAAGTTGGGACAGAAAGTTGCTCAAAAGATGATGAACTTTCTTCACTCGTTGGTGTGTCAAGGTCTAAAGGGCGATGTAATGAGGATTTTGAAGTTCTTTTGTTAGTTGGATGCTTTACTGACCAGTTGATCACCTGGAACTGTGTGAGGTAATTTTGGTAACATGCCATTACAGGCTGCTGGGAAGTTATTTGCTCACTTTCCAGAATCTTCTCAGGTTCTATGACATACATGCTGTCAACATGCTCATCCTCTCCTCCGAGAGCCGAAACAAACGAAGCCTGTGAAGGATGAGTCTTAATTGGCAATGTTTTAACATCTTGACTAATTTCTCCATGGATGGTGCTTGTTAAGGGCCCCTCCACACTGTGATAAATAGACCCTCTGCTATATTCAATTTTCTGAGCTTGCTTTTTTCTCTTCTTCCTCCCTGGATAGGTTCCTGGACCTTCATCACTACTTATTGGCTCAAACTCTTCTGCTGCAGAAAAGTAAGCTTCGCTATCAGCCACTGACATACTGGAATCCATTGAGCGATACTGGTGGAATGAGTTTGAATCTGCAGATGGAGTATACGGAAAGGAACCAAAGCTCCTCCTCTGCTTTGGGGAGTCCAAGACGTTCTCATCACTGCGAGATACATCGCTGCTGAACTGCACGCCAACTGGAACAGGCTGCTTCTCTCCATAGAAGGCTGCTGTGAGACTCTTGGTGCTCCCGAGCCGGGTGGAGCACACAGACTCTTGCCGTTTCAGTGGAGCCCTCAGGGGAGACTGACCAACAGGCCTTTCCTGGCTGCCAAGGGATGCAGGGCTGCCCTCAGCACCGTCAACTGCAACACTGGAAAGAAAAATTAAAGGTTTGCTTGCTAATTTTATCATTAATGCATCTCTTTTTACATTATAAAAACTGTCAAATGCTTCAGTGATTCTGTGACTTTCTATTAGCATGGCAATTGTTTTCCTAATGCCAATTTCATACTAAATCTGTCACTTGTTAGTCTGCTTGTCCACATATAGATAATGTAAACCCAAACATTCGCAGCAAGTGCTGTTGTCCTGCATGCTAGATTTTCTACCTCAATAAGGTAATCATCCTCTATTAGGGATCCAAACTTGCATTCAAGCTAGGAAATGTATTTCAGTGCTACCATTAGAAAATAATCAACAATTTATAATTTGCTATATACAAAGGCTTTTTTCTGTCATAACATGTTCAAAAGTCAAATTACACTTGTACCTAGAGAGTACTAACCTTCCATGACCATCATCTCTTTTTGCACCAGGCAAGAACTCCTTCTGTCCCAACTGATCCTCAGTAGTTGATGATGGGCTGTCCTTCTCACCTGCAAGCAAGGGGAGCGCAGCACTAGAACTGCTCGTTTCCTCTGAAGACGATGAGGAGCTATGGGAGCGCAACGGCACTTGCAGGCTGAGATGCTGAGCTTTTCTTTCTATTTCTATACCCATTGATCTGCAATCCCAATCTTTTCTTTTTACACCATTTGCTTTACCTGGGATCAGAAACAGAAAAACACCTTCATTTTACTTCAAAAGGAGTTGCCTGATAATAAGAAACTTAGAATATGAAATCTTGCTGACTACTTTCAAGCTACCATCTGCTCTTGCAAAGGCCCATGACACTATGAGATCTCTTGCACAAGCACTAGGCATTAACCAGCATTAGAAAGACTATGAATACTAAAGTGCAGTTAAGAAATTATACTTTTGGGCAAAATGCAGTAAAATTACAGTACAATGCATTCTCACCATCTAATATTTTAGGAATTTCCTTAGTAATTATCCATTCTCCTGGCTGCAGTAAAGACTGCCCATAAAACATATCAGACTCTGCACTTGTACTTGAAAAAGCAGAACTGCTTGAAGGTGTCAGTTCCTCAAGTTTGAAAAAATCCAGTCCTGTCAATGTGCCACCAAAGAATCGACAACCACCAAGACAGCCACACTTGTTCTTGCTTCTTTTATTCCTCAAATTATCGTCAGGCCACAAAAACCACAATCTATACAAAGGCAGAAAAACAGAAAACAAAATCCACAACCACATCAGCTTTAGTACATTTAAATTCAGTAAAAACAAGAAACAAGATTAAAAGATATCCCTCTCTTATATGTGAGCTCCTATTTCACCCAGCATGAAATGAGTAAGATTTGTATCTAAAACACAGATGTCAGACACAAAATGAAGGACTAGCTCCAGAAAGGAGCAAATCATAAATGTATACGCAGTGCTCAGGCAACCATGCCAAGCTCAGATTACGTCCACCTGCCTCAGTCCACACTAATAGTAACAACCCTTTCTGTCTGCACAGAGGCAAGCACTGCAAACACTCCACACTAGGGTATCTTGCTTATGACAGAGACAACTGCTCTTTGGGGAGATATACAAATCACAGTTACAGCAGGTAGCTTGTTGGCAGCTGCTCATCAGCTTGCTCAGGTCAGCCTGAGAACAAAGGACAAATTCAAAGGACAAATTTGATTCCCTCCTCTCCCTGATCTTCATTTTAGGGGGCAGGGAAAGTAGAGGGAAAATTAAGTTTTGTCAGAAATCATATGATTTTGTATGTTGAGCATGTTAAAACCACCAACCCAAAAATAAGCATTCAAAACGCTTTCAAAAATTACAAGAAATTGTAACGTATGTCAGAAAAAAACAACTCAAAAGCAAACCAGAAAGTTCCATCTTTAGATAAAGATATTAACTTACACTCCCCCAAAAAGGCAAATGTACTTCCTTCAGTCATATCTCTTACCTCTTAGTTCGGCTATCATGTGTTTCTAAGAAATGTCTCTGCACTTCATGTTTAGAGGGATGATCTGCAGCTAAAGCAATGTCAGCAGTGATGAGTCCCAAGTTGACAGAGCCAGCTTCCAGCCAATACGCCCTCCTTAATATTGGCTGAAGACCAGTTCTGCAGTTGTTCACTTGCTCAACATATTGTCTCAGTTGAAAGTCTTGAATAGCAGCACTTACACCTTCTCCAACAGACTGGTTGTGAAGGTTGCAGTTTGCAATACGTATAGCTCCCATCTAAAAAAATGATTTAAAACATGAACTCTGATTTATCATGACCAAAACAAAGAAAGAGCAGCCTTAAACCAGTTAATACATTACCTACTACACTACAGAAAGTACCTACCACGCTACAGAAAGATTTCAGTAAACTATTATCTCCAAAAAAGACAGAGAAGAATTTTTATTTGCCAGTATATGCACACACACAGAAGAATCATAGAATGGCTGGATTTGGAAGGGACCTTAAAGATCATCTAGTTCCAATCCTCCTGCCTGGCAGGGACACCTTCCACTAGATCAGGTTGCCCAGAGCCCCATCCAGCCTTGCCTTAAAAGCTTCCAAGCTTAAAAGTCACTTTCAGACATTTTTTAAATAATAAAAATAAAATCTCTACTTCGGAGTTTCCTTTTGTAAAGGGATTAAAAAAGAAATCTCAACTTTGGACAGATGTTGTGATGAACCTTAAAAAATCCCCAAATCATTATTAAATTCTTCACTGTCACTTAAAAATATCAAGAAATATGAAGCTTTCAAGATCAGACATATGATTTAATATAATATATACACATATCATTCTATAACCTTAGACTAAGACATTAATTATATACTCTGAATACAAAGCTGTATTAACTCTACAACTAGTAAATACCTCAATGATATGACCATGTTAAATTCCACAAAACTCAAGATGTTTCAGATCCTAAACCTTAACTGAGATTCACATGAATTGCACTATAGCAGCCCTAATACGATTAGACTCTAGTACTTGCATTCACTTAACTCCAGCAGTTTTGCTGAATCAAACAGGTGGTGGCTACTTTCCTAGGAAAAGCACTGTACCAGCAGGAATCAACCCTCTCCAAAGATAAACCAGAAGTTCTTGCTTTATCTCCACCCTTCACTGTGGAAAGTGATCACTGTACCGCCACCCCACCTTCACATGCAGTATCGATCCTCCCTGACACTGGTGTACCCTCATAAAAGATGACAACAGCCCTCCCACATATGCTTAGTCATCAAACTTCAAATAATCTGAAGACATTGGGTAAGTTTCCTGCACATCTTGAGCCTTCTCCAGAAAGTCACCATGAAGTACCTAAAATTTCAGATCAAGTTTTCAAACTTTTTCACATGGGAAAAGAAAGCTGAAGAAGAACCCAGCTACAGAAAAGCTACAGACAGGGTTAATGTTAAGTTATTATTTCTCATCTCTGTCAGAGACTATAAAGGATCACTGGAAATCTTTTTCTTTTTTTTTTTTAATTTAAATGAAATGCATTCAGGATATAATTTTCTAGAGTGGTTCAGGTTATTAAGCTGCCTTTGAAAATACTACCATTCATATTTATGCCTGCAAACACAGCTATTATTTGTGATGGTGCTTTTTAATATTGGACTCGAAAGAATTTGGAGACTCAAATACATTTTTTTTACTGCCACAAGCTAGCAAGCCATTCAAATTACAAGACAACAACTCATTAAAAAATGTCTGAAATAATTACCACTTTCCTTCAGTTATATTCTTGCTCATAATGTGAAGCTGTCCCCAAAACCTTACATGTGAAGTCTAACTTTTGAAAACAAATTTATTACTAGCCACTTATACCAGTATAACACTTTATGTTACTACCTAAACTCAGCTGTCTCTTAACATGTTTTACTCATTGAGTAAATTATTCTAGTTTTCTCTTGTGTGATAGGATAATGGAGAGAATATCAGTTCTTCTCTGCACATCTTTTTTGAAAAGAGGATACACCAAGCACTACTCTAGATTCAGGCAGTGGGACTAACACTTCTCCCATCTCTACCAAAGGTACATCTTATTTCAAGCAACTGTATCACACCAGAAAATCATGAGTTACCAAGCATTAACCTGTACACAGCACATAATCATTTCCAGTTGCTGAGTTAGTTACCTACAGCACAAGTTCTTCTTAGCTCTCAGGAACAGACACTGAGATTTATATTGCCCAGTGTTTTCATAGTTTTTTTACACCAACCCTGCAGCTTCCACTGATTTTGGCAGACATCAGTTGCTCTTTATGATTTTCCAAGATCATTAATGTGATTACTACGCAGAAGCCAAATTGACCTACTCCTAGCCCAGTCCAAGCCAACCTTTTACCACTTAGTTTCAGAAATTCTGCTTAGTCCACTGCCTGCAAGCAAACAATAAATTCAGGTAGCTGATCTATCAAAACAATACAAAAACTACTGAGAAAGAAGTATTTTAGGTGCTGTTAAGAGAAACATTTTTACCTTTATATTGGTGGCACAGCCATGCTCTACCACATACAGATCTGCTCCATCCATGGCTAAGCGTGTCATAGTGTACTTTAAGTCATCAGATGTTGGGCATGGCCCAGGGACACAGTTCATCTGAAGGAAAAAATAATTAAATGTACATTAGTTTTAGTTTAATTTGTGCCTACATTTTTATTTATGTTCTGTTTAACAGAGGACTAAAACTAGAGCGATAAAAAGTTACTTATTCTACACTATCAGCATGAGTATGAAATGGGATGTTCCTGTGCTGAGGTTCATTTTCATGAGGTCATGTTTAATTCTTCTGTCCAGCAACATCAGAAGATCCAGTTGGCTCTCCTGGCTTCCACCAGCAAAAGGCAAATCAACTCTCCTAATAAAGAACATCACAAAAACTGGAACAAAACAAGGAGGACATCAAGACACAAAATCCAGGATTCACACTTCATATATAGCAAGCCTCCTTTGGTCTTCAAGTGACCGTGCATATGGATTGCAAGAGATAAGCACCAAAATCAGAATCCACAATGACATGATAGTTAAGTAAGAGTCTCATGTTCAAAAAATAAAAATTAAAATTGAAAAGGTACATGGAAGCTGTAAGTGGCCAGCTGAAGTCTCCCACCAAAGCAGCTTCATCAACAGAGGATATAGGACATGGAAATGTGCCAGGAGCAGGAGGGGAAAGTATGACCTTTGTCTCCTAAGGGGCACTGGAGTATGCCTTTTGGCTCTTAAGTGTCACAGCAGAGGTAAGAAACTAGTCATGACTTCTATGGATACTGTTTCTCAAAATAATTCATAGAGCACAAAACCACTGTGCATATCCACAGGAAAATCCACAGAGAATCACTTTTCTTTCTAAAATATAATAAGCTATAATTTTTCAAAGGGAACATTCAACCTACACCAGGTGTCTGGGTAACTTTAAGGCTGGGTTTCTAAATTGTTCCAAAGAACCTGTGCAAACACAGCGAGCAATTAAGTCAGATGAAAGGTTACCTTAGAGTCACAAAACCGACGATCAATTCCATGCTGGCATATTACTACAGATTTTGGCCTTTCCAGTTCAAATTCCCGGCACACCACATGAAATACAAAGGTCTGTCCCCATTCCAGAAGACATGCAAGCTGTAAGCAAACAACAGCACACTGTCTAATAGAGTACTGAAAGAAGGTGAGCAGGAGTAAAAAACAAAAGATCCCACCATAACAGTCTGGCTGCATTACCTTGCTTACACATAGCCAATTTCCCTTTAACCCAAGATTGATTTGTATTTCTGTGTGTGCCACAAGATGCAAGCCTCTGTAATTTTTCATTAAAAACATCGTGACATCAAGCAATTTCCTAAATTATTTCTTAATAAAAGGTAACTAGATGATCTTTCGAGGTCCCTTCCAACCCCTGACATTCTGTGTGATTCTGTGAAACAGCTTCTGCTATTACAGTCAATCAAGAACTTCTTTGTAAAAACTGAGCTCCTCTTATTTTCCCTCAAAAAACCCTCTCAAATACCCTATCACTCACAGTTTAAATGTCAGGCTTCCTTGTATATAAGTGAGAAAGTTACATTTAGAAAGCAGAGGTGGAAAATGGCTAAACAGAACATTGCTGAATCTCTCCAGACCTCGTAATTAGCCTATTGCTGATTTCAATCTTTTATACAGTTAGCTCATTCATAAAGGAAATGATCCATGATTGACTGTCGCTATTATGAGAGGGAAATTAGGGTTTTTGGCTAACCAAAAGAAAGGACACTTAAAATCAGCAGTAATTTAAATGGAATTTAATATAGTATGAATGACCTGCACAAAATCTCTCCTCCTCCCTTTAGTGTCGTCCCTATACAAATTCTTGCAATACATCACACTCAGAGGAAAAAAGCCAATGACCCAGAAACAGCAAAGTTAAGTTCTGCTCCACAGTGGTGCTGACAACAAAAAAGTAAAAATCCTTTGTGAAGCATGCAGTTGAGAACAGCTTTGTAGAGGAAGAAAAACCTTAAGTTGCACCAAGCATTTAGAAACGTTCTCTAACCTTAGAGTACTTTGAATCACCAAGGTTTAATTTTAAAGCACAGAGCAGTGGAATAAATACCAGAGCTTACCTAAATCAGCGGTAGCCTTTTGTGAAATACTGCCACACAAGTCTGTACATGTAATATGAAAACATATCTGGAGTCTATTCTTTAGATTTATACTGAAATTGCTGAACATACTGACAACAGTATTCACTACTGATTTGTTCCTGCTCTGTTACCATCATTCTTTCAAAATCTCACATAACATTAAGCCACCTTGTCATAGCTAGATTTAAGAATATCAGATCAGCTCATTTGGCATCTCCAATATCTTTATAGAAATGGTTAGATTTTCAAACTATAAAATGAAAGTTACTTGAGGCAGAGATGCAACCAAATTAAGCCGTGATGTGCTTTCCAAAAAGAAAGTAATATTTCAAAGCAAATAGTTCGTAGATGGTACCTGTGGTGCTGTAACTTTGGCTGTAAGACTTCCAGCCTGTATATCTATCAGCCATGCATATTCTAGAGTGTCACTTCCAAGAGGCAGACCTTCCGCTGAAAACATTGCGTGAGCACGCAACTGCAGACCTGACAGGCTGATGTGACCCTCTCGAAGAACTTCATCCACCGCAGGTCGCTGTTAAGGGCAAGTCAGTTAAAGCTAATATTTGCAAAGAATACATCAATAGATGTATCGTTGGGAAAAATCATCACAACTGCCACAATACGAATACATATAAAATCACATAGAAAACAGCTTGGTAGTTGTCCAATACCATACCTGGTAGTTGTCGTTCAGAAACAAATTCACGGGAGACAGTACAAGTTGAAGCATTGTTTCTCTAAATCCTTTCTTCATCTCAAAACACAACCTTTCCAAGAAAGCTGTAGGGCACTCAGGACCATCTGGGCTGCAATGCTAAATTATAAGTTAAACACATCTGTTTCAGAAACTGAAAATACACAACGTGGTTGAAATTGTAATACTCAAAGCAAACCTGTGAGCAGAAAGTATGCATATTTTCCTCTGAACAGATACTCAAAAAGAAGCCTGTGCAACTTCAAAAGCCTTCTGACAATTACACAAACAGCACTTCAAACCCATTTGGGTGAACCCAATTTTATATTTGACTATTATTTATCTGAATTCCTGGTGATCCCTCAGAATGCAGATGCACACAGCAGAAGGCACCAATAGAGCACAGTTTTGCTAATTAGCAGGGAAATCATAATGGTCAATCAAAAATATAATCACAAAAATCAAGGTCACTGAATAAAAATCAGATTAAAAAATAGCCAGTTCTGCCTCTCAAATAAGCAAATTAAATCACGTCTCAAATCAGCTTAGAGAGCCACAAATTTACTAGTAGAGACTATACATACACATTTTGGTAAGCATCATCCTAACCTGATGTTCCAGGGAGTTAAATTTAACTCCAGCTTATGAAACCAGGAAAAAAAAAAAAATACACAAAGCAAAATATCTGAAGATTCTAAAGTACTTACCACTGGCAATCGCCCATGCACCTTGTACAAATTGACAAGCACAGTGATATCCCACGGGCGTAAAGTCAGAGGGTGAACCGGCTTGCCTGAACTTTCCGTTTCTTTTTTGTCATTCTCCACTCCAACGGCTGTCCAGCCAGAGCTTGAAGATGTTGACAGTGACAAAACAGGGCTTGAAATAACTTCTTCAAAATCAGTGTACATGTCATCTTCTCCAAAATAATTTTCCTAGGAAAAGGAATTGTTATCACCATATGGAAAACAAAACGACACAGGAAATGCAATGAAATACAAATCCAACCTTCTCCTGTACGTTAACTCTTCCCTAAAATAAGCAGTGTAGTTACAACCTATAGCTGAAGAAACAGATTTGCTTTTATTTTATGAAAAATGGATACCTTAAGTGAGCCAATTTAGGCCATGTGCTTTGCAGGAAAAGGGGCTCTCAGTAGTTCTCCAAGTACTGTATGCAATACAAATAACTATTCTGAAGCATTCCTACTGACAATTTCACACAGATTTTGCGCTTTTAGAGATAGAGAACTTTGAGAGTAAAAACACAAAACACACCCTGCAGGAAGCCACTCTCATACAACATTCTGAAACTTGTTATCAGCCGATTTCAATGTCTTAGATGCTTCTAAAATATTAGTCCATAAATATTTCTCCCCTTGAGTCTAGAACCCACCTTGTTTCTAAGCAAACTGTCCTCAAGTATCTAAGACCAAAGTAACTTTTGGTCAAATTCTACTGGGAGCAGAAAATCTGTCACTAATTTAAGAAAAAATAAAATAAAATCACCCTCCCATGGTTTATTTATTGAATGGATTAGAATCAGGTTTCTGATAATTTTTCACCTTCTTCCCCTCCTTGGGATAAAAAAAAAAAGCTAGATTCTCAAGAAGAATTTTCTGAATAAGGCAAGTTATATTTTTGTTAATTATGTGAGAAATGTTGGGGACTAAGCATTCTGTGGAGCAAAATCCTTTCCAATCAAAGAGGTTCCAACACAGACATTGCTCCCTCATTTGTTCTTAGAAAGTAATTCAGTCTCTTGGCCTCTCATATTAACAGAAATGTTCCCAACCATCCACAAATCCCCATATGATTTGTCAGATGCAGACAAGTACTAGACTGAAGATTAAGCTGAAATAGATTTGAATCTGATGTTTCTTTCTGCCCTCCTTTCCCCTTTTCTGTGCCTCACTTGCTTCCAGAAATTTTGTAAGCACAAGTCTGCAGCACAAGCAAGCAAAGAGGAAGTGTACAACATAAAAGCAAGCAAGCAACTGCAAGGTAGCCATATCCTTGAAAAAGGTCTGCAGAAAAGGCAGACTCATTATAGGCCGTGAAACAACAACTCCTCTGGACATGTCATTTTACCATCTTGCACTGAGTCTCTGAAGCATTGGTGGTGTTAATGTGTCTGAATTAAGCACAGCCATGTGGCCAAAACAAAAAGACCTTAAAAGTTAAGCAAAGCTTACCTTTGCTTTTTAGCAAAGGGAAAAAGATAAAAGTTGGTGTTACGATACAGACCTTGAAAGACTTCATAAGGCAGACCCAGCAGAGGGTGCTAAGAACTTACTCCTGGTACCTTCTGCTGGGGATTGCTGCAAAGACCTGTAAATCATTCACTCCCAGCCAGTAACCCCCTTGGTGAGAAATAGAGTGCTACACTAAAAACTGCCTCCCAGGAACAGAAGGTTTAACAAAACTGCATGAACAATGCATGTTCAGGAATCTGTCCTGCATTTTTTACAACAGATCAATGAAAGCAAACTGAAAACAATAATTGAATCACAAGTCAGGAAAATAAGCACAAAACAATTCCTAGAAATCTACTAAAAGATGCTGCCAGCACAGCTGGACAAAAAAGATGCAAGCACATTTGCAAAAAATACTAAAAAGAACAATAAAGGTGAGTTTCCAAAAACAAGCTGTTCAACTAAATTTTCTCTTGAGATTTAGAAGATAAAGGTTAGATTTAATCTAAGAAATCTGCATCTATCAGGGGATCTAATATAACACTGTTTACATATACCTCCAGAGCACTGAAGGAGTGCTGCTTTGCTTGGAAAGACAGAATCATCTCACGAGTTCTAGTCATAACCAAAGAATTATTTTTTTTTTTTAATTCCTGCAAAAGTTAAAGAAGAAATTTTCTGCATATTAAATCCAAAGCATATACTGTTCCTTGAAAGGAAAATTATGCTGATACAAGTGTACATATATATATCAGAAGGCTTCTCAAAAGCCTCCACCAACAGAACTCATCCTAGCTACATCCTATCACCAAATAAAGTTATTCCAAACTAGTTCTTACAAAAGTTTTCATCTAAATTCATGTATTCTGCAGAATTCTGTTTTTCCGTTTCAAACAAATGATTTCCCTTTCCTACACATGACCATCCATAAATTTTATGAGTTGTGCTCCTGTGCCTACCTTTATGGACAGAAAGGCTTTGAGCAGGGGTCCATACAGGGTTATCTGCGAATCTGGGGAGAGTTCCAGTTCCACGTGAAGCTTATCGGGGGGCAGCTCTGAAGGGTCAAGGGGAAGGCGAGTTGAAGCTGTGGGAGACGAGATCACGCTGTCGGCTGTTTTCTGCAATGGCCTCAGCACAGATAACATTGTTTCTTCCATTTCTGACACTTTGGAGGAAAATTAAGAAGAAAACAGATTTTGATTATGAGTTAGGCTTTTAATGGGCAAAATTCTGCAAACATGAATATCTACTAAATATACAACTTTTTGCAGCTTTTCAATTTGGATTGTGTAACTATGCTAAAGTCCCTGCTACAGAACTGGTTTCTCATTTCTGGTAACTATGGGAAGACAGGAAAACATAGAATATTTTAGTCAATGTTAATTATGCAAGAGAAAAACAATCCTTCAAGTTCTGAAAAAAAAAATCAATTTATTTATCTTGCTTTTCAAGTTAAACAAAGACATGCTTTCACTTCAGATTTCCCATAACCACACATCTATTGCAGAATAAACAAAAGTGGATAAACAGGAAAATAGCAATAGTTATATTAAAATACTTATTCTGAAGTGGTATCTCTGTAGGCCAAAATTTCTTCCCAAACAACTCAATTACTCCAGTCACCAAACAGTTTGGAAATTCAATTCTTATTAAGTTGCCTGTGTATGTACAAACTTTTTAAATGCAGGTTTAATTGCTACAATTACATGTATATGTTTTCAAAATCTGAAGAATGCAAATTTGACACAATCGGACAGAGTCTCACAAGAGAACTTAATGAACATCTTCAAAAATCAATCCTACTTTTTCTGCTTCTTCCTTTAAAATTAAGAGTTCTTTTAGATTTGAATTGTGGAACGCAAAATCTAAAAAAACCCTATCCAGCATGTCTTTGAACACCTGCTGATTGAGGCTCATTTAAATTGGCCTTCATTATTCTTCTAATGCCTCTCCTTCCACAGCTCTACACCTCAACCTGAAAGACTTGTAACCCTGTAACTTCCTGCATACTTCCCTCTATGTTTAAAACAACATTTCTTTCTGTGTTTAAGCATTTTTTGTTTTGCAAGCACACACTAATAGAATGTATCTTATTTAGCATTGTTTAGACATTTAAAAATTAAGATTTCTTATTTAAAAATTAGCATTACATTGACCAGTTTAGCACTCATATCTAATGGTCATGGTTCACTTCAGCAATGAAATCTCAGTTTTGTACCCATAAAGGTAAAACAGTGTTACTATAGCTCATATATAGTGTATTTAAACATTTCAATCATAAGACAACATCACAACATCCAAAGGAAAAAAGCTTAGAAGGGCTAAAGAAAATGATACTGCCAGAAGTATTGCACTTCATGTTTGATATACCAAGTGATATTTTGTTATGCAACAACCCACTTAAGAGATCCTCTTTGTTGAGGACAAGGAGAAATGAACTACAGACAGTATCCTTATTTTACACAGGGAACTGGGACACCTTCTGATATTTTGCATGAGGAGATGTTGCTAGTTCTTAAACTAAGAAGTCTAAAGATTAGCATTCACCCATGTGACTTAAAATAGCAGTTTGGTTCAAAATTAATTTCTGCAAATTTAAGCAGTTTGATCCAACAAGTTACAGCAGCTCTTGAAATGCAACATGTTAACAAGAAAAAAAGCAGTGACACTTACAGGATTGTTTTAACTGCTCATCTGCCTTTTGAGGGTAAATTGGGTGCCATGTGTAGTCAATTGTAAACACAACACTTGGGACTGTCCAGCATTCAACCCATCCAGCCCTTTCAAAAAGAAACATCATAATTTTATTTAGCAGTACAACAGTTTCATTAAATATTTTCTCTTAACAAATGAGGTTGCCTTCATCACAAACAAAACAAGTAAATATGAAGAGCCAATACAAAGACATAGACATATATCACAATAAAACTCACTCTTCTTGAGTAATATTCCTCCATTTGGGTTTGCCTGTTTTCTGACCACTTTGACATTCAGCAGAAATACAAGATTCAGGACCTATTTTATTAGGCTGACAATCTTTCACCAACATAAAAAGGGAATATTTGCTAGGATGACAATCAGGTAGATACAAATGAAGATCAACATCTTCTCCCTAAAATGAAGCATTAGTAACAGAAAAGTAAATTTACATTCACGCATAATGCTTATGCTATTCACATGTTCACATGCACCACCATCTCCATTTTACAAGCAAAGCGAGGCAAGAACTCTCAATTTTTACATTTGATTGCTGAACACTGCTCCCACCAATTTCTAGCCCAATCCCAAGAGCTCTGTAGTTCTGAATAGTTACAAGACAAGAAGCTTGCACATAACAATACACCATAGCAATCTGTAAAACACAGGGGCACGGCTTTTAATAATTCCTGTTCTTCTATTGTTCAAACCATACTGCAAGTTAGGTGACTGGCCTAAGGCTACCCAACAACTCAACCAAACCATATTTGAAATAAAATTAGGTTAAAAAATGGGGTTTTTTGTTATCATATTATACAAAACTACCACCATAGCCATTAGCTAGTCTTTTCATTTTAGTAATAGTAGATAGCTTCTATTTTAGGGAAGACAAAGTACAGTCTTCCAAAGAATTAGTCTGGTCTGTTAAAAATGCTTTATCATTACTTATTTTACAGAGACTCTTAAAAAAATGGAAGTTGGCTTTCCCACAATGGTTTGGGGGTACCCATTCCAATATTTGGGGTTTGTCTTTAAACATACATTAGGTTTTCACATTTTCTAAATAAATGGGAACAGACTTCCAAGCGATAGTAATACAATACACAGTCACACACAGTCTAAGTATAGTAAACATACAGACTAAACGTGTGTATATATGAACTGCATATGCATACATATTTTTAAATGTACCTTTATTTTTTTGTGTGTGTGTATATTTATATATATGCATATATAAATTATAAGGTTGCCCAGAGAGGTAGTAGATGCCCCATGCCTGGAAACATTCGTGGTCAGGTTGGACAGGGCCCTGAGCAACTTCATCTAGTTATAGGTGTCCCTGCTGACTGCAGGTGGGTTGGACTAGATAACCTCTAAATGTCTCTTCCAACTCTAACCATTCTATGACTCTAAAAACAGCCTATGACTAGACGCTTCGTGTAAGCAACAGAAACCATTTACCTCCAGGTTACTTAAAGAAAAATTCTATGAACCAGAAGTGAAAGAGTATTTTTGTTTCAGGAAAGAGCTCATTCAAAATTTCTTGACTGCAGAAGGTAGGGCAACTAGGGGTGAGGGAGGAAGAACTTACCCTTAAGGAGAATCTAGTATTGCATGTGGTTGGAACAAAGTCAGTGAAAGGAAGAGAGAAAACAATGTTCAATGTTTCTCCACAAGCTGCTAGATAAACTGGGAGAGAAGAGAGGGGGGTGGGAAAAAAAAGATCTGTCAAAATTACTCTATTTTGCTTTCAGAGGAATTATCAAACATGCAGGGAAAATTAGTGAAAATATATTCAAGAACTAACGATGTAGGAAACTGCCATTTTAACCACTAGGTATTTAGACTACATTGTAATAAATTATTCTGAAAGTACTTTCCCAGCTTGTCCTTTATAGAAAGACACTGTACTTAGCACAGCGAAATTCCATGCAGACTGTAACTAATATCCTATAACCTTCTTTATTGCTTCACACACCAGTTTTTGGACATGAAAAAAACCCACTGAAAGTTTGTTCCTCAGGCTTCTGATGAAGTAGCAAGCCTTAACTAGAAGATGACTTCAGGATTGTTAATCCACCATCCCCTTTATAAATTGAAAATATAAGATTGTAGTACAGTGTAGACCACTGAAATACATATAAACCAAACTGCATATTAAACAAAGTTCTGGATTTCTGAAAAGTACCTCTTAGTTTTGTCTAGAATTACCAGCATTATCTCCTACTCCAAAATGAACAGGAAACAGACATTTCTAGTTAGATGGAGCTCAAAGAGTATTTTTCCGACATTACTTTAAAAACTTATTCCCAAGTGAAAGTTTTCAGTTAGCTTACTGAATAGATGTCATGACCTTATGCTGCTCTCTGTAAACAGTTGCACTAAATCAAAGATTCAAAGGGCCTTGAAAAATGAATGTTAAAGCATGATCTAGATCTGCACTCTCCCCAAAACGGGCATGCAATTGTACAAAGTTAGAACTCACAATAGTTTTAGGATGATTTATGAACATCAACAGTAGCAAAATGGGTAGTAAACGCTGAACACATATTTTTCTGGTAAAAATTTTGTAGTTCTTGTATCTATATATATACACTCTATATTTTGCTCATTTTTTAAAGTGTTTGTTTTTCTTCCAAATTAAAAAAAAGTCATCTCACCATTTTCCTGTTGCTTGGTGGAACAGTCAATCCAGTTGTGTTGATTTGCTGCCCAAATCATTTCAAACTGATGAAACATGACTTTGAAGTTCCACATATAAGGAACAAATGAAAAAATATCAGGTGCACTATCACTGGACCAATCTTGGATCAAATCTAAAGCCACATAAAGTAATAAAAGCCAAGTTAGTAGCAAGCTAGAGATTTCTTCTTTAAGTTTTTGGCTTTTCATAAATTGTAAATCTTAACCATTTGCTCCTCAGAAAAAGGAAAATGAGAACAAAACACAGTATCCATTTCTCAGGTAGACACTCCACAAATACTTGCTGTGAACCAATCTCCCTTTCTCAGTTGCTTTTTAAGTTGGAAAGCCATAGGTTTAATTAAGTTTTTTAGTTTAGTTTTGTTCAGTAACAAAGTTACACATTGACCTAAAAGCACTGAGCTGCCAACTGCTTTGCTTTGGTTTTTCACTCTGATACTCTGAACGTATACATTAGTAGTATTTTCAAAGGCAGCAAAGCAGTGTTGTTGTACAACTTCATGTTTACTCCAAATAGACTGATCTAGACTATGCTGTGTACTGCAGCACTCTACAGATAATGGCTCTGGCCTCCCTACAGGAGGATAACTTTATTAGCGTGGCACTACGCCTGCTCTAATTAATCCTTCCTCACAGCAGGGTTAATTAGCCCAGGCAGTGCTACACCGATGGGGTTTTATTCTTTCCATTACTGCAGCTGGAACATTCAGCAAGAGTTTGGTGATGCTGTATCACACTGTACTGCCTTGTGCATACGTATTCTTCTTCACAGCCAAAATCCTAAGGAGCAAATTAAATTCTCTCACCATCTGTTAGCCACAGGGACACGACCTAAAGCCTAAGTAGTTCAAAACCAGTCAGCCAAAGAAAGAGATACCAAAGAAATCAACACCCTAGGTGATAAATATTAAATAAATCAATAGATTATTTAAGATCACTTAACATAACTGCAGATCAAATTTAGTTCAGATATTAGAAAATTAAGTTATTCAGTATCTATAGTCAAACATAAGAATATCGTATTTTCTGTCACCTATAAGTAAGCACAGCAGGAACTTTATCCTCAGAAACAACTTGTTGTAACTATGTGAAATCAGAGTACCTAACCTTGTACACACCTGCAAAATTGGAAAAAAACATGAAAAAACACTCTAAAGGAAGAATATTTAATTTGATATGTAACTTTCTTTAGGAAAGAAGTTACCTGTAAAGAAGCTTTTCTGAGCAAAGATAAAATGGTAAGTTGCTTTATAAACCTCGAGTTCACATTGCCATGTCTGTGGCATGTTCCATACCCGGGGGTAGCTGGCATTAATATGAAACTGTGAACAAGATATTAAAGCATCAGAATTACTTGAAAAGATGACAATGCTTGACCCTGTAGCTCAGCAGTTTTCACATACGTGCTCTGCTGAATAATTAAAACTGTTTTCCTGCTGGGATGAGCAGAAGGCCTCTCCAGTTCCTTAATAATTCAATCTCTCACTCTTTTTGTGTTTGAAGGTCAAGTGTTAGTGTATTCATTTATTTCAAAAGGTACACTAACTACAATTTTCTGATGCATCTGTTGCAATAGATGTACCAAGCCACTTGCAAACCAGAGTTTTCATTAAAAGCATCACTTTTCACATACACTTAAAGATACAATCCCTCAGAATATAATATTTTTCAACCATTGATACAAGTGCTCAAATTTAAACATTAAAAACACCACTCTCACACCAGTGAGAAAGGCAATCTACAGAATTACAGTACTGCAGAAGTCATCTACTAGGCAAACAAAAGAATAATACAGTATTAGATCTGTCTCAAGTAGTTTAAGCACTCTGAAGTATTTTTAGGTACTCATGCACATGCACTCTGTAGCACAGCTAGCATGTGTAACCATTTGTTAAGGTAAAGTTTACATCAACATATGTCTACACATTAACCGAGGCTAAATTTGTAGCCCTCACTACAGCCCTCTGCTTTCAAAAAACATGTAACTTGGTATATAAATTCTGTAAGTGACTGAATGTTACACACATGCATAGTTGTGCGTATAGATAAGTTCCCTACATATTAAGTTCATGCAAAATACATTCTGTATTGTTTGAGAACCTAAAGAACCACTCCACAGACAAAAGTCCTCCAGAGACTGAAGCTTGTGCTTATTAATGCAAACTTACAGCTAACATTTCAGCTTCTAAGAGAGTCCGGTACTGCATGCTGCTAGTGGCATCAACATGTAGGAGCTGCCCTTTAATTGTAGGTGAATAGCCTAGCAAACAAGAGACACAATTTTTTTAAGCTTAAGAGTTACACAGATATTCAAATACTTTTCACCAGTGATTTCAGCAGTCCACTAACAATCAAGAAATATCATGATGGAAATTAGTACTATAATAATTCTGTCCTCTACTGTTTGTCAATGAAGAGCTTAACACATTCTCCCTTCATGTAGAAAAGATGAGAATACTCATCTTGCTGGGCCTGGAAATGCTTGAGTTACACTTAAGCTTGGTTTAAGTTGCAGAATAAAACTCAAATATGCCAGAACTAATCAAGACAACAAAACTTCGCAAAGGGCTTCAAATCTGCCAACAAGATGAGTAAATGCAAGGAACATACCCGTAACTTTATCTCCACTTCACCTTGAATTTTGTGGTTTGGTTTGGTTAAATAAGCTACTATTAAAGTAGTTTTCGTAACACATTTCTCAGCACAATTCCACTACTACACTAATCCTACTGAAGAAGTCTCCCTTCTTTGAGTTGACATTCACACACATAGGTACTAAGATAACTGTTCAGGAAAAACATTAGGAAAACAATTTAAGCTTAGCTTACCATTTTCACCTACTGTCATGGGAATATTTATTTCCAAATATGATCCTGCACCAACATTTACATGTACAGCATTAGTTTCCTGTATTACAAGAAAGAAAATAGTCAAAACGTTATTGCTAGCCTTGCTGCCATCAACCAGTGAACATTATACCCCTGGCTATCGTTATCCACACCTGGATTAAGGGACCCAATGACTGACATCTTTCTTGCTTTTCAAAAAATTACGAAGAAACTATCTATGTGCACTGATACCAAATAACACCATCTTTAGCCTTAAGAAATGCTGACTTAGGTTCACAAACAGAAACAGTGCAAAGCATACTGATCCAAGGCCTAAGTGAGCAGAGGAATGTATATTTCTAACACTACCCTTTCTAACCTTTTCAGTCACAAAAGAAGAAAACAGGTGTACAACGAAGTCACAACATATCCCACAGCAGCAACAGGGGAAAGAAAAATCCAAACCTCTACACCTATCCATTTTTTTCCCCCTCACTCTATCATCTCTCCAGTAATACTAGATATTCATTAAATATCAGAAGAAATTATCTTTTCCTCATGGTGAGCTTCATCATAATGGAAGACTGGACAGGAAATGTCCAGATCATGAATTCCCAAGACTGTAGGAGCTGGTATGGCTTAAGATGGATCTTTAAGGCTTAAAATAAAATAAGCCAACAAATATTAATGCCTCTCAGCCAAAATTTCTCTGTGAAGGGTTTGCTGATAATTATGGAAGACCAAAACAAAAATTGCCTCAATTTTAAAACCACAGTTCTGTAATAAACAACAAGTTTATTGTTGAGACAAGTAAAAATATGCACAACCAAAAGGCACAGCATAATCCCATTAGACAAGCTACTTTCTAGATAAGTTTTCATTATTTACCCTATTTTTGGTAAAAAGCAAATCTATGGTGGCATCTGCAATAATATTCATCCGCAGTTCAAAAGCAAGAATCTGCCTTGGTTTCCCAGGCTGTGCAATTTCTGAGACTTTCATAACTTGGTAGTCCGGTGGGAAAAAAAACTTCCACAAGCAATCCCTAGTGGGGAAAAAAAAAAGTTGTTTTTATTCACAGAAGAAATATATGCACACACACACACACACATACATACATATTTACACATCTATCTGATTCACTTCATTACTTTCCAGTTAGTTGGGACTTTAGACAACCACTGGTTGTGCTAAGAAAGAATGTTTGCTTAAAGTCTTCATTGTGTGAGCCTTCCAACTCATTACTGAAATCTCCAAAAGCTTCAATGACAAGATGTGATTTTTGGACAAAAGCCATAAGTAGACAGACCATAAATGATTTAAAACAAGTATTTTGATTCAGATGGCAAACAAGCTACATTTTTCTTCTGATTCCTAACCTTTGATTTACAAAACTGCTATAAAAACATAGTAGCATGTAATCTGTTTATGCTTTCGGTTTCTGCATAAATAATTGATTTAATGCCCAGAAATAAGAAAAAATACAAAACTTTAGGACCTCTGAATGGGAGTGAAATGAAGCCCAATTTCTGCAGACTCGTATCTGAACATGCAACTACACGAAAGTAAAGCCACAGTGATGAAGCACAGATGGCATAGCTTATATATGTCTCAAAGGGCTGGAAGTAGTCTTTGAGTCTTTTAAGTTGTCTACCTCCACCCAGCATTTGGCTACGATAGCTGTTTAAAAAACAAAACACAACAAGCCAAACAAAACAACAACAAACACCAAACACACTGTCCAAATCCTAGAGAAATCTAAGATTGTATTGCATGATGTATTAAAAATTAGTATTTGTACAAGCCCTTACAGGAATTGAGGGTACCAAGTCCACAGAACACCTATTGATCTGTACTTCTAAAACATTCAGGCACTTTCATGAACTCTATCTTCTATCCATGGCACAATGTGAAAGTGCTCCCAGGTATCTTTCTAAAAACCCTATGCATTCTGCACAGGCACCAAACTGCCCTCTGCCTAGACAGTTAAAATTATAAAAAGCACATCATCATAGAGTGAGCTTTCTTGGTAGTATTAAAAATATCATTAATGATTCATTAACTTCATGTTCCTAGCACAGGTCTGTTCTGGAAATTGGCATTTTCTCTTAAGTTCTGTAAGACACTGTCATACCTAATGACTACTCTTTGGTCTGCCATCCTCACATTCCTAAGAGACAGTTAATCATAACAGTTTCACAGGGGAATTATTGGAGGCCAAGAGTAGTACCAATCTGTAATTAATAAGGGGGGAAAAAAGGGAAACTACTGATTATGTCACTTTTACTTAATAGTCCTTTACTCTCTAAACAATCCTATTGTCTCCTCCAGAAATACTCATGCATAAAACATTGAGGGCTAAGGGAAGAATAGTAATAGAGGTCTGGTCTGTATTTTATCCTTAAAATATCTAGACAACAAATACTTTGGAGACCACACCAAGTGACTGATTCTCCTAAGCAGGGGTAAATTATTCCCCTGTCATCATTTTCACAGCCAGATTTGAACTTCCAAAAAACTTTCTAATCAATATGCAGTGTATTCCCATCTATCAGCTAAGAGAAGCATGAAAGGTAAGTAATTAAAAGGTTAAGCCCTTGGGTATGTAACACTTCATAAATAGCAAAATTAATTTGATCACAAACAATAGGAACACAGTTTATTATTTTAATAAAAAAACCTCACTGAGTGACCCTAACTTTGGAAGGCTAACAATATAAACAACAATGAATTTATTAATATTACACCACTGTAGCTGCACTCCTTTTTTAGGCTGCCTAGTCTACCCAGTACAAACTAGAAGTTTGAGCAATTGCACATGGGAAACCTTAGAATGCTTTCTCAATAATAATAGATACTGAAGATTAAAGCCAAGGCTGTAAATCATGGTCATACCTCTGTCTATCAGCCCAAGGACCATAGTTGAAGTCTGTTCCCTTTCCACAAACAATGTCCAAACCCCAACAAGGTGGTAGATCTTGTAATTTGTTGTCCTCATTATTTGCTTCTCCATCATTACTTTCCTCTGTCTCCTCTGGTACAAGACCTATATTACATAATATAATAAACATATTATTAAAGGAAACTGCTGCCAATTAGCATGAAAATGTTTGCTAAGCAGAAGTCATATAGAGTTTTCACCTACAGAATTCCCCAGGCCTCTTACAAGAAATGGTCTAGAAGGTGACAACAACCATTAAAAAAGAACACAGCTCAAAATTTCACTCCCTTCCAACCACGAAACACTTGAACTCTCTCCCATGTGTTTCAGTGGATATTTTTTCATTTGCAGAAAAAATAAGTCATGAATTTATAAGTTTTCATAAGTGTACTTACTTACTTGCTCCAAAACATCACACTAACTCTTTCAGCATAGAGAATTTTCGGCATTAAAAAAGAAATCATCTAGCAAGTTAAGACAATTAATAATCAAAGATCCATCAAATTCCTTAAAATTTTATCTTTTTATTTAACAGAAGGTACCTGGTTCATCCATATAGTAATAGATATCAACATCATTGGACTGCATTACAACAAAACCTTCACCCATCAGCCTCGGTGGTCTGTCATGGAAAAGAGTGTAAAGATAAAGATTAAAAAGCAATTCGCTGAGATTAATCTTTATGAACTCATTTTAAAAGCAAATTATTAAGCATAATGGAAGAGATTACATGGGTCAGGCTCACTTACAGCTTGTAGTTAGTACATATTTAACCATGGAAGCATCAGTAAAACTGCTATTTGTATCAGGCAAGCCAACAGTGATGATAGAGTGTCTGTGATACATCTCCAGGAAGATTTTGTGGGTAAGACTCAAGTTTGAAGCAATGCCAAGGCATCAGCTCCATGTGTCTCTACTGGTCTTGCCAGCAATCTGACTGCAGCCTCCCTGCAAGAGCCACAGGCTACCTTATTGACCAGCCATCAGTCTTGTCACATTGCCAGAAGGGGGGACAGAATAGACAAAAATGCCCAGGCCACACCACAGTCTGTCCAAATGTAGCCGTTTGAAGACTGAATTTGAAGTGCATGTTGTAATTTCAGTTTCTCACTTTACCTCCCTATCACACTGTGATTCCTGGTCTATCAGCTACCACAGAATACATAAGCTTCTGAAAAGAAACACTGAAAATATTCCCATCTACCTGCTCTCAAGCCTCCTATCAAAAAGGCAGCTTGTTATATTGCTAAGCTATGTCTACCCTGACTCACAAAAAATACTTGATCATTACGTTATTGTTGTTGTTATTACTACATAAAGTAACTTAAAAGTTCAATTAACTCAAGCATGAAGATACCAGGTTCCTCTCCACAAAGACACTTCTTGGGTATTATAAACCAAAACCAACTACCAAAGTTTTACTTTCAACACTTTTTTCCATCAAGAGTTGCTTTCTCCTTGTCCTATATCAGTCTTTCAGCTGCTAATTGTTTTCTTACTAAAATAGCACTCCAAACGAAAGGGACAAGAGATCTCCAGTAATTAGACCATTAGGTTGAAAGAAAAAAAAAAAAAAAAAGCAGCTGTTCTTCCTTGTTATTATTTCCCTCAATATAAAAGGATCTACATGATAAAACTAATACACAAGACACTTCTCCTAACACTACTATATTGGTATATTACAATCCCTTTCTTACAATGTTACCACAAGTTAATTTACATAATATTACATTTCATAGTAGTAGTAAGATGATGATGAAGATTATAATGTGAAAATTCTATTTCTACTATAAAGGACATTTTTGCCACTTTTCTTTCACTTTTATAAATTGACATCTCTTAACAAAAAGGAAATTCCAATAGCAGATGTACACAGTCTAAGAGTGTGACCTCTTAGAAGCACATTGCCCATTTTACCACAGCTCAAAAGCAAGAAAGATTGGAAAATATGTAAGGCGGCAGATGCCAACCCCATATGTACTGCTGGAAGTTCTTCAAAAGCAACAGAGCAGGAACCTTAAAATCAGTTTCACTTTGAGAGCAAAGATAGCAGTGAAAGATTAAATACTTCCTGTTCATTCCCAATTTTCCAATTACTTCTTTTTTTCTGTCCAAAAACGAAGTGGTCTCCCCACTTAGATGCAAATAAAGGAAGATGTGGGAAAAAAACTGTTTAGTGATTCAGGAATAGAAGTGGGAAGGAAAGCACTTAAATATGTATAAATAGTAGTTCACTGGAAGAGCTCAGTTTATTCTGCCCACACTCCTCACTAGGCACAGGCAGGTCAGCAAAGCACAGCAGCATGAGCTAGTTACTTCAGCCATTCAGAGGAAGCCACATCACTTTGTAAAGCAAGAGAAGGGAAGTTCACATAACATAATCAGCTGCAAAACTTCAGAGCCTAGCAGTTATTTCTTAATCTAAAAAAATCATTTGATGTTGTCTGATCATAACCTGGGAAGGGCACATTATCAGGCAAAGGTTGCATCTCATTTCAGCAGCTCAGCACTTCCCCATGAAGGTCAGCTAGCAAGGTGGCCTGTCTGTGGTGGCAAACTGTACTGGGGCCCTGCTGCTCAATCTGGTTTGTGTTTTGTTCTGTGAAATACAGGATACTATAGCACTTCAAAGTGTGTTTCCCCCTCTGACAGCACTAAGTGCACAGGTCTCAAAACACCATACACAGATTTACCTAAGCCTACAGAAATGCAGTGGAGAAGCTGCAGTATTGTTTTAATAAAACTCATCGTAAAGTATGAATTCATAGGCCAGATCTAACAACTGTTTACTTCTGCCTTCGTAATAGCATTCGCTCATAGAACTTAGAATAATTTATATTTTCTTTTCACCTAAAATGCTATCTTAAATAGTATTACCAACAGTTTTTGAGCTACGCCTTCCTCAAGATGGGCAATTTGACTTGACTCCATGGCTTTCCAGAAACTATCATTGAGCTGTAGGAAAGGGAAACATTTACAGGACTGCTTTAGGAGCTGACAGAAAGGCCAAATCTGCCTGTCAAACACCCACTGCCATGTTATTCTCATCACCTTTGCCATACTCCACTTTCTGGAAGAAACCCATGAAGCCTTACACTAAATGGAAATTGAGGAGGTGAAAAAACCCCCAAAAACTCATGATGTGAGCTAAACATTTTCCTCAGTCCTTTTCCTCCAATTCTTTCAGTATACATCTTTACTATGCCTGCATATTCCATTAAACACTCCTTTTGCTCTTGTTCTGATCTCTCTGAACTCACTACACTTGTATAAAACTTTTTGCTACATTCAGTGTGGTTTTTTCCCCACAAAGAGGCAAGTTTTCTTCTGTATCATGTCCTGTCACTTGTTTTTTGATCCCCTTTTTAAGAAGAACACAAAACATACAATAGATGACTGAAGCAATTTATGGTTTTACATTATCAAAGCATCACAGGCCATGGCAAACTACAAGGCAGCCAAGAAAAGCAGTATCTCTCTCTAGGCCAGACCGAGAATGGTCATAGGTGAGGTGAGAACTGACAGGTAGGGAACCCAGTAGCAGAACCAATTTTGATTTAAAACCAACACACATTTTTCTTAATAGAGATGAGTTCCATGATTGTCGTACAGTGGACAGCCATGTTAAAAAGACAACAGTACTGCTTCTTTTAGCTGCATTCCTAGCTTAAAGTGGTCATGAAACTACCTTCGCAGAAAATGGGAGAGGAAGGTACCTAATGAGGACACTTATTCCACACTCCTCAGCAGTTGCACCTTGCCAGACTTAGCTGAGGGAGGTGGTAGAACCCTAGAAACCCCGCGGCAAGCCATTTGCAAAATAAATTAGACAAAGGCAATGAAAGATAATGAGATTATCATCATCTTTAAAAACTATTTCCTAATATCTATCCTAAACTTCCACTTTGAGCCTGGTGGCATAGTCACTGCTCTCCAAACCTATTCTGCTTTGATCTGATTTTCCTGGCACACTTTTTTTTCACCCTGGGTTTTGGAG
The DNA here is from genome assembly GCA_013399015.1 of Galbula dea. Lineage (NCBI taxonomy): Eukaryota > Metazoa > Chordata > Aves > Piciformes > Galbulidae > Galbula > Galbula dea. The sequence goes on along the minus strand of VWZX01002149.1, from coordinate 7,685,660 downwards.
GATCTATCTGCAAAAAGTGATGGAGTTGTTGAGATGTCTGTCTGTAATATAATATGACAGTTTTCAAGGTAGGTTTTCAACGTTTATATCGATTAGTCAGTCTGCTACCTATCTCACCAAGTCACTTAGATGTTTTTTAAATACATGCATTGCCTGCAGGAATTTCTGGAAGCTAAGACACTGCTTAATTTTTAAGCCAAAAAGTATAAGAGGGCAGGATCTAAAGATTCAAGTATTTCCAATTTCCAGTTAACTGGGTCATTTGTCGAATCTGCACAGTAAATTAGGGCACATGTTTTCTGCACATATGCTATCCGTCAGCCATCAGGAGCTGTAGGGATGGAAACAGCATAAAAAGAGCAAAAGAAAAAGCTAATACTTTGAGTATCTTAATCCTATTTTCTTTTAATCTTGTTTTCAATATTAATTGGAGAAATTTCCTTTGTCATCATGTTGGAAGAGTAACATTCTGTACACACCCAGAGAGTATTCTTTGAAAGCATATAAAGGCATATTACAGACAGCAGTATCTGGCTGATACAAAGCCAATTAAACTGTGCATTGTTTGACCATACCTTATTTCCAAACTTCATAATTTATTCTCTGGATATTGTTGCTTAGGAGGCATAAAATAGATATATCATTTTACATAAACTCCTACACATATTGTTCAAGAATAGTATATATATATATTTTTGTTGAGCAAACAATGCCTATGAAAGACTTTGAAATATAGCAGTTTTGTCCAAATTATCTACTGAATATATAACACTGTAAGCATTACATAAGATAATGCAGCAAATTCTGGCTATGATGTTCATCAATCAAGAATATTAACATAGTATGCACATAAATCTCTTGCTGTTTCACATGTAATAAAATGAAAACCCTAGTGTCAAATCATTTCATACAATCATCCTTTCTTTTGACTTCTTACAATTCTGTTTGTTAAAGCTGCATAGTCCCACTTATGTGGAATACACAGACGTAAAAAGTATCAGAAATCTGTCTTCAAAAGATAACATGATTTATACTACATCAAGTATTGCACAGCTTTTGCCTATTGAAAAAATATTTTGCAAATTACATGTGAATCACTTCTACAGAAGTCAACACATTAAACCTTGCATTTATCCTCAAAATTTAGTGCTGTCAAAGCCTGCATACAGGTACAGTACCCAAGTGAAGGAAAATGAAAGTTGAACGTAGGATATTAATCAGCAGAAAACAACAGAAAAAAATCTACAATGAGATAGAAAACAGTACTTTTCTCCATAAATAAAAGAGTTTCGAAGCTCCAATGTTTAAACCTTCAGAGTGGTAAAAATGCCAACTGTCTAAACACACTAAGAAAACTGAAGTCACAGCAACACAACCAATGTACTTTTATTTGTTTTCATAAAATAAATAATAAGATACTAGGGAAACAAAACCACCCAACACTTACTCATCATTCTGAAGACCAACATATCTTGGACTTGGAACCAGCATAACTCTAACGTTTTCCAGTTTTCCTTTCACAATGTGCATAAACTGATCGAGGTGGCTCGAAGGTGGTTTTGTGGTGTATGTCAAAAAAGCATCATCAAAGTTGATACAAAGTGTTTGTGGTTGATAATGATTCCCAAATGCCAAGCGACCCTAAATCAGAAAGAAAATCCAATCACTTATTATACACAGTTCTTTTATAGATATGTATATCTAATCTACCTATAATAATGCAGTTTAACCAGCCATATGCAAATAAAGACCATGGATAAAAATCCTGACAATATTGTGTGCACATCTAGAAATACTCCCTTGTACATTAAACTCCGAAAATTCTACCTCCTATCACCTCAATAACAGTTTTCCTGGGTTTTTCTGGGAGGTAACATCATCATGTTTAAAGGAACGTGTCCAAATATCCCTTTTAAAAGATATAGGGAAGACAAAAAAAAAGAAAAAAAATGAACACCTCCCAAAATACCACACATTGTATAACAAACACCTATTACCTAGATTAATTACTTGGTGATATTCCTGAAATCATTACAAGTCTAAGAAACAAGAATTTCCCACAACAGAGAACATAACATTTCCATCAGTACCAGAAGGATCCATGAATGTGTCAGAGGCATGTTGGTGGTGTCATTTTAAAACTTTTTTAAAGCATGAAGAACAACAGAAGCTCAAAAAGAATGTATAATAAAAACGCATGGCAAGACTGAATTTTAAGTATGTACTGCTAAATATTTTAATTATTAGTGTCTTTTCACTTACCGTGCTCACATTGACTTTAATGACTGGAATAAGTGATCTCCATGAAGAAGAAGGGTCTTGAGATTCTGTTTTTACTTTAACACTATGGGGAAAAAAAGGGTTTATTATCTTGTCTTTTCTGCTGAAGAACTAACCAACCTTTTCTTCTAGGGGACTTCAGTGCACAGCTCTCAGGGAACATTCCCTACTATGGGTGTGTCTCTTGTAAGGGACCTGCTAGTAGACTACTGCAGACTCCTCCAGAGCCTGGAAGAACAGCAGGAAGCATACGCAGCTATACTTTGGGTGTTGGAATACTGAGCGGGTGTGGGATTTTTCATTTCCCAAGACATGTCCTCCCCAAAGGCAGAAGTCCTTCCTGCACCTGTCAACTAAGGGCAGAAAATATAAACATGAAGAGACTGGCTTAAAGGTACAGCCATTACCCAAACTTGGAACTGCCAGAGCATCCGGCAGCTGCCCACTATGTAATTTAGTAACACATACTGTCCTGGCCAGCAGCAGTGGAAAGACTCAAGCCTCATTAGATCTTCTCTGCTCCTGCCAATAAATCAGTCTGGTGTGATTCTGCCCAAAGAGAGGCTTATTATTGAACATCTGAGTCCACTCCAAACAAGCCATGAACAGGAACTCGTTATAGACCCTCAACATGTTTTCTGAGGTACCCCAAAGAGAGGAATAAAATAAGAAAGGTTTATGTAGCTATAAACAAATGCACACTCCTAATAAGACAACTTGTGAAATCAGCATGAATTTAAAGCTCAAAAACCAGTAAGTACTTCCAACACCATAGAGACGCTCACATTGTCTATTCAATGTCTTGAGCAGCTATTACTTCTACTGAGCAACTCCATTGTTACTCTGCAAGCATAAGCCTCTTCAACACATGCTCCCTTTACACATCGTACTTCAAATAGATTTTTCAACTTATCTCTGATCATTAAACAAGGAATGTTGGGTTTCTTTGGTTGTGTTTTTTTTAATTATTACAGTAGGAAGTCTAAGGAAAAGAAAAAGATTTAGACCGTCAGGCTTGTCAGTGCAATTTCTTTCCCAGTTGTGCTTCAACCATTGGGCCTCCAGAGCATATGTTAACAAAACATTACCCCAATTAGTTCAGCACTATGCAAAACAAAGCATCAACAAAACAGCAAAATGAATAATAATTTACCTTTGAAGATTGGTATGTGTTCTCTGCCTCCCATTTACTTGTGCTTTTTCATCATCTTTCTTTGCTGGAATTATTGTGGGATCCAAGCCAAATAGTTCTTGAAGTTGTCCGTAAAGCTCAGAACGGTTGTACACATGAAATTCAAAGTCATTCACCATAATATACAGTCGTGTTTCTGCCTTTGGATCTAAACAAATAATAGGAAAAGAGTTTTCAATTCCATTCCAGCATTCCCTTGCAATACATACAGTTTTTAAAATATGGACATTTTGCAAAAACAATCTACACGCTAGTGGACAGCTGCTGGAGTACATACTAAAAAGCAGTAAAAAAACCCTCAACAAAATAATTACACTATTCCAAGTAAATCAGTAAAGCTTAGCAAATAAGACAGTCACATAAAAAATATAAAACCCGAAAGGCATTTCACCTTGGGTCACAATACAAAAATAAACCCAAGCAGAAGCTGCACAAAACGGTAAATGAGGTTTATTCAGTCACATATATCAAAACAAACAAACAAAAATCCCTCTGGATGTACAGCACAGGAAGCTTGGTGCCAACTTATGATTTTTAGCACAGATATAAGTACCTGAGAACAATTCAAACTCAAAAACATCCAACGGATTTCTAACAAAGCTCTGTGATACAGCAGACCTGAGCTGGGAGAAAGCTTTCTTTTACAGAGAAACAGAAACATTAATATGCAGAACTAACAAGAAGCATACTCATTTTGCACCAACGGTAAACATTCTCTCAAATTAAAAATTTTAACTGCAATTGAATTAATTGATTCTGATACTTAAAAACTAGTTTAACAGCTGCTGATTGCAAACAGCTGTTCGTGGCATACTTTGACATACTTTTGCCTTAGATAGTATGACCTAATTATGTAGTTAACGTGAAGAAAAAACTCACACAATTTCCCTCTAATTACCCAGTTGAAAGACTGCCCATTACACATTCACTCAAGAGACCTGAGCTGTTCTAAAACCTATCTGGCCTTTCTAAGTCAAACAGACTTTAGGAATCTGAAGCATTTAGGAAGCAGTCCCCAATCTGTAACTCAGGGGGTACAAACTGAAGGCAACATTTTCCACAGACACTAAAAATTAAAAAGCCAAAGTGAACACTGCTGCCATTGTAGTCAGGGTCAAAAAAGAAATACAGCTGTACAAGAGCTAAAGTTCTGAAACACCTGCTTTATTAAATGCACCCTCTTTATTTAAAAACTCACCTGTCTGCTGAGGTTACACATCTATACAACTCTGTTCCAACAACAGCAACCCAGCTTTTAACTCTCACATGTAAATTACCAGAAATTTCCATATCACCATTACAAAAAAAATTAAAAGCACAGCAAGTCTTCAGAACTCACTGACACCACAGTTTTCTTAAACAGGGGACAGAGAAATGTAAATGAGCCAGTTTCAGTTCCTTCCTGTTTTCATAAAAGCACTATCAAATCCATTCGTTGGTAATGTCACTTGCATCAGTCAGACAAAGGCAAAGGATGACATGAACAAAGATCAGGACACACAATTGTTCACCTGGGAGATCTCAGGATCATCAAGAGCAGGAAGACAAACCATCTTGATTACATTAAGTTCAATTCATTATTTCATTCTGTGAGTCACTACAGAAATACATTTTAACTAGCAGATGAAGAAAATTCTACGAAAACCTGTTGTACAATAAATTAACTCTAAGACAAGCTTCCACTTTTTGAATTAGTTTTCTTACAGTATAAAGAACTTGAATTGTGTCCTATCATCTTAGAGGCTTAGTAATGCCTCAATAAAAAGATGTGAGCAACTCTTCCCAATTCATACCACTATATCAAATGGCACCTCCTATTTACCTGCATAACATGTATGCAGTACTCCTGATACCATTGAGTTGGTACTGACAAAGCAACAGTTGTTCAAGATTGCTGACAAGTCTAAGAGGCTTCACACCCTCAGAGGCCACTTCCAAGTGGAGATGTGAAAAAAAAAAGCAGACGTTCAAAGTTCAGTGACCTTCTCAATTAGTGCCCTTTTCAACCATAGACAGTTGCCATTTGCGGACCTCCTTGAATTAGCAATGGAGCTGTAATGCTTCAAAAGTCAGAGAGGCAGGACCTCAGATCCATTCAGTTAGATTCTAATCCTATAAATAACTGAGCACACAACATTAAGGCCATTTATGTTTTCTCATCATGTTTTTCAGATACAATTAATTTCTTCTATCTGGTGTTAATCATCCTTCTTCAGCCAGAGATAAGTAAATTTAAATGAATTTCCCACACTTCACCACTTCGGTGACCACAGATGTCATCAAGACACATGGTTATCAAATACTAAAAAACATCCCCTACTGTAACACTTTTGCTAAAGTTCTGGCAACACAACACTAAATCTTGAGAAGTAAATCATTTACAGAACATAAGAAACCTCTGTTTATCAGTTATAAACTTCAATAAAGGTTCAAAGAACCCATACCTTCTGATGATCCAATGTACTTCAGGCACATAACAGGAAATCAATTACACACATGCAAGTGTGCAAAGGAAGTATTTTTCAGTAGGCTACCTGCAAACTTAAACTTTGAAACCTTTTTGAGAAACCTACCGTGCTGTTTCTGCTTAGGGTTGTACATCTTCCACCACCGAAATATGACAAATCCATCTTGAATTCTAAATCAAATAAATTAGATAAAATGGAAGTTAAGAGAGTTTTAATTAAAAATCCTATGTGCAGCTGTATGCCATGTTGCCTTATGCGGTGCAGAGACCTGGAGCTGCAGTACTGTACAAGCAATATTAAAGCACAAAGTACTACAGCATAAAGCCTATAGTATACTATTATATAATTACTGCATTAGTTGAAACTTATACAAAACCCCACATCTATTGCCTTCTCAAGGCTTTCCAAATTCAACACTAAGAATTCAAAAATACAAACTACTCACTAGTGAGCTGTGCACAAAACTAATTATTCTCAATTCCAGTAAATAAATGCAAACGACTTCACCAAAATGAATCTTCCAGTCTTAAGAGTGGGAACATGAAGGAGTGAAAGACATGAATGAAAAACAGTTCTCCTTCAAACTCTGAAGCGCTTTATTTTTCAAATAATGACAACTAGACTCTTATCTAGTACTCACTTCCAAGTGATAACGCTTCAACAGCAAATGAGCTAACAAGTATCTAAGAATGTCTAAATGCTGCCATCAAAAGAGGCAGTTGATTCTTAACATTTATAAAAATATTTATTGCTCATTTTTAAGGTGGTACTTCCAACACATATTATTTGGGCATATACATTTACAGTATTTGAAATCACTATTTAGAAGAGTGACTCCCTTGGAAGGTCTGTACCTGATAGACATGTCTTCTGTGATGAAATAGATTTCGCGAACCATGATTTTTCCAGACAGCACAGAGAATGAAAAGGAGCCTAGTGTGAAAAACAAGCGTTCATCAGAAGTTAGTCTAAAGTTGTTAACGGCTTTATTTCCTGAACAGGAAGCATATAATATCCAATTATCTTTAGATTAGATTTACTTCGCATTTTAAGTTTTCCTTTTAAAAACACAGACTTTCAGAGAAGGGAAGTCAGAGATTCAGAACATGCAATACAATAAGTACACAACTCTAAAAGGTGCTGGGTTTGGCACCACCGAAGAATACAATCAACCCCTGACACACATTATTCACTCAGGAGCATTCAAGTGCCTTGCAAAGCTTATGAAAAGAGTTTGGAAAGCCATTTTGAACATTTATATTATCAAGCTATTGTATGCAAGAGCAAATTAGAGATTCCTGACAAAATAATTTTTCAGATTTTAAATGGTTAAGTTTTCAGCCCAATTATTATGACAAATTGCATTTACAGTACAAAGGATTAATAAGCATGAAAAGACCAGCAGGTAATGCTGGTAATGCCCATATTTTTCCTAAGGCTTTTCACCTCACCCACAGAAAGTAAACCATGATTTGTTTTAAAAAGAAAGAAAAATCAACATTAATCGATTGAAGCCAAGCTGTAAATTATGAAATTTATTAATGTATATTCTTCTTACTGATTGAGTTTATAAAGAATACCATATATTGGGCCAGCTACATCCAGCTGTCTTTAATTAATAGCAATTTAACATACAAATTTTAATAAAAGACCACAGATCAGGTGTAGCAGCCAATAAGTGTTTGGTCTAAATTGCTGTTAAAAAAGTTGCATTTGAAGATGGTTTGGATTACAGCTCTCATATTGTTGAGGACATAAGCAAATTATTGCAGGACTGTCTTGGCAGGCACGGATGGGTAAGTTGGGGCTTTTTTTTATAACTTTTCATTGTATTTATGGTCAATAGTTGTAGAAAAAGTCCAGAACTAAAGTCATTCTGGGAAGCAGAGAAGAGGAAGGAACAGGAGAATAAATGAAAAAAAAAATTAAAAGTGCAGTCAGAGTGAGGTTGTGGGATACAGCCCACTGTCACTCAGCATCAGATATTTTTGTAATGTGGGTGAATGCCCAAGTGATTTGTACTGACCTGTTTTATTCAAAAAAAACTTTAAAATATATATATATAAAAGTTAATGGACTTTGATGCAAATGTTCTAGGCAGTATGAATTCTACATATTAAAGTCCCAGTAAGGATTAGCATGATTAGCTCTGATGGCTTATTTAGAAAGCAAGGACATTGCCGTAACAGGGAGTTGAGGCTTGATACTGCATCATGCCCCCGTGAGCCTACTCCAGTGGTTGCTACCCACACTTCAGATGACATATAACCCACCTGAAAGGCACAAGGGGAGTGGGAAGCTGCATGCCTTAACACTAAATTATGAGGCAAATTCAGAAATGGCTCAGGCAAGTTACATGGGGGCCTGAGGCCAATCATCTCTTTTAGGACACTGACCACAATGATTACTTTAAAAAATGGGTAATGGAAAAATGTTCAGACTTTAAGTACATGAATTATACAGACTGAACAGAAAAAAAAAAAGTAAATTCAACTTAAAAAACCCTGTCAAGTGAACTTTTAATATAAAATAATGAGATATTTCAATGAAAAAAGAATTCTTTTTCTACCAACACCAAGAATCTTCCTTTAAAGCATGATATTGAACTTCTCTCTTTAATTTATAGAATCATAGAATTTAAATGCATGCTGATCATTTTCAAATTACTGTAACAAAAGAACACTTTGATTTTACGTGGAGTTCTTAGCAAGTCAAGGTATAATAAAAAACAGTAGACAAAGAGTGGTAATTCAGTAGGAACTTACCAATATGGATGTAGCCATGTTTATATAATCTGTTAAGAACCAATGTCAAAATGAGTCCAATGTTCCGGGAATTATAGTAAGTTAGGTAGATAATCCATCCACAAGACAATATTGTTGCTGTTGAAAGATTAAAATGAATTAAAATATTTTGAAGTATGCTAGCCTAGATAAAAGCTTTACCTAGTAAGACTATAAAGCACAAGAACATTCTTCCTAGTCTCCAAAAAAATTTGAAACTGATTGGACATTTTAAAGGATATTTTCAGAGAGATGGTGTGAGGAAGAAAAAAGAAGGGAAAATGGGAAGTTCAGAAAAGTATAGATCCTTCACCGCTCTTCCATTCCCCAATATAAAAAACCCGCCCACATCCTCCTGAGGACCTGCAAAATGCACACATTTCATCGCATCCCTTATCATCCAAGAAGTTAAATTTCATAGATCAAATCATAACCTGCATCATCCCACACGGTCATTTATTTCAAAACAACACACAAAAGTCATACTACTTCTTTTCTCCCAACCATGAACAGTAAACTTAAATTTCTTGTCTTCCATATCTTAGCACAGGAAGGAACATTATCACATCTGAAATCATTTCCTAAGTTGCTGTAGCCTGAGAGAAATGTACCAGTGCTTGGGTTAGCAGAAATCTGTCAACAGTTCAAGCATGGAATTTGATAGGGAAAAAAAGGAAATAGCAATCCAATGAGAAATATGTTAAAAAAAAAAATTAGGTCTGCTAATCCCCAAAGTAATTTTTACTTTAGTTGATTAAGAGATACTAACCTATTTCTTAACTACAAGGGTTCTCAAAGCTTCCAGAAGGACAAACCCAAAAGCAATGGGACTGCCAGGGAACACGTTAGTGCTAACTCACTTTACTGATAATTACCATACTGTTTCATCCAAAGCAGAGGAGGAAAGAAAGCAACTTTTGTATCTGAGGCATCTCTACTCATTATACTAACTGAACTTTGTAAAGCCAGTTTTTCATTTACATATATACTTCATACTGAAAACGTCAGATTTATTGTGCCTTTTATGGGAAAGGTGAAGTGCAGAAAGGCATATGGGTACACCACCACATCTCTGCAAAGAGTTCAGATGACTTCTGAGAAAAAACCCTCAAACAAACAACAAAACCAACAAACAACCCTGTACAAAACCAGCCTGTCCTTTTACTGTCCCTTTATTTTTCTGCAGTGGGATATTCCACTGCTTTGTAACAATGCCTGTGCTTCATTAAAAGATGAGGGGAAGATTGAAGAGAAAGATTTGCATGACTTCGTGTTTTCCTTACTGGAAAATGGATCCAGTGTGGTCAAAATTAAAGTAGCTCATACACCTGGACAGGTAAACTGCTTGACATGTAAAACAAATCAGATCTGTGTGGGTGGTTTCATAGGAACAAAGCAGGGAGGGTTAAAGCTGCACCCCACAGAAGAAACTGCTCTTGGCATTCAGTGAAGGCACACTCCAAGGACAGTACCTCCCCTTGCTTTCAGATGAGTAAGCTACTCAGTGCTGGTCCTCTATCAATGTAGGGATAAAGGTGGAATGACTCACATTAAAAAGGTCTCATTCCAGTAATAAAACTTAATTTGTGATTAAGGTTAAACAAGATACTTAACTTCTACATACCTAGACCCAAGAATGTTCCCTCTTCAGGTGACATACCAAGAACTATCAGCAAAGTAGTGCAGTTTCCAGACTCCGGCCCTAAACCACCATCTCCACCACTAGTCTCATCTCTGCCACAAATTGTAACCTTTTCTTTTCCCTCAGCAAATTTAGTCTCTGCTGTTAAGTAACAGATCCCATAAACACTACTCATCTCATTATTATACTCCAGATTTTAAAAGTCTCTTCATTGAAACTACATTTTCAATACATTTGGAAGTTTTAACTGTATGTGATTTCTAGAAATTATTCTAGAATTGAGCAACAGATCTTTGAGAAGCATGTTTGTTTCTAGAATGTATCACCTCTTTCACTGGGATCAACAGTTAGCATTTCAGGATTCAGAAGAAACTAACAGCATCTTTTTTCATTGTCTTATGACAGGATGCCATTAAGTCAGCAGATGAAAGCAAAGGAAGACTAGCTGGTTGAAACTGGGCCAGTTAATAAATATTAATTATATATGTTTCTATCCAAACCTCAAAATAACAGAAGGCTGCCCAGCTTCTTCTGTGGTTTGTGTCATCATTTCAAGACTACCAGGTGGTTTCTCACAACTGAAGATATCAGCAGCTCCCCAAAAGCTGCATAATTGTATAAAGGTCATTTTGCCCATAGCAAAAGGAGATGGACTATATTATTTCTTGAAGTTCCACCCACCCTTCTGTGAAACAGAAATTTGTAAGTTTAATATATTCAGGCAAATAAGAAAGCTAAGCAAACCATTTGGCTTAAATTACAGCTGTTACATGCAATTGCTTATATCCTACATACATTCCAAGTAGAATTACTAACAGTTTGCTCTAAGAATCCAGTGGAGAGAGTGAAAACCAGAGAAAGAAAATTCTTCAGGCTGCAATTTGACACTTTTATTCTTCAGTGACAGACCTGAACATCTCTAAGTCTCAAGTTAAAGCTTCCAGAAACAAATTTTTCAGACCTGTTCCACATCTGGTCCAGATTTTACTGAGAGCAACTATTAGCATGGTGAATTCACTTATTTTCCTCTAAATAACACCTGGAATTTTGAGTACAAATTTTCCATATCAACATTTTAAAAGTGAAATTAATATTAAAAAAGCACCCTCAGCTCATTTGCCTGTGACCTTTTCATTCAGTTTGGCCTACTGAAATATCACAGAATATTAGGAGTTGGAAGGGATCTCGAAAGATCATCTAGTCCAACTCCCCGCCACAGCAGGATTCCCTAGACCAGGTCACACAGAAGCACGTCCAGATGGGTTTTGAATATCTCCATAGAAGGAGACTCCACAACCTCTCTGGGCAGTCTGTGCCAGTGCTCTGTCACCCTCACTGTGAAAAAATTTCTACGTGTATTCACACGGAATCTCCTGTGCTTCAGCTTACAGCCATTGCCCCTTGTCCTGTCACTGGGCTTCACTGAGATGAGCCTGATATAATATAACAATATTAATAAATAATAATAAATATAATTCTGGTATGTCAATAGCCAACAAACATGCTTTAAATTTGCAGAAATCAAAATACAGAGTTACTTTTCCTCTGCTGCTCATCACTCCAGGTTTAAGAATCAAGGCTGAAAAGCAGGTATTATCTATCTTTGGAAAAGTCCAGATTCTTCATAGACTTCTAGCACACGCTCATATGGACCTGAATACAACTTAATTTTTATTTTGCTGTCCCTGTTGATAAATCTAAACAATACTATTAGTGTTATAAAACCATAGCTAAATGAGGCACATTGACAAAAACAGCCCATAACCAAGTACACGATAATTTGACTTAAAGGCTTATTGTGGTATACAATTTACTCTAGAAGTTATGTCATTAAACACAGTAGTCTTCATATCACATTTCAAATTATACCTTATTAAATGGCAGAAATGCACATACTGGTATAACAAAGTTATTTTATGTGCCTGTTATGTGTTACAATGCTGATGCTTTGTTAGAGTATTGCCACTATTCACCAGCTTACTCTGGTGTCAGGAAAACACCCTTATTTAATGAAGAGATGTTCTCACTGAGTTTTTATTTTGCAGAGTTGCAGTTGTAGAGCACTACCCTGTGCACACTGGACTTGGCTCCCAAGTACCACAGCACAACTAGCACTATATAATTAGTCCTGTATTTTTTATTTCTTAATTACTTATGTAGCATTGCCATACTTCACTAAAGAGCTATATGACAAATAAAAATCTATTTTTTATGTTTTGATGTAATTTGGTAATAAATTCAGTACTGGCATGCCAGCAGTTATGGAAGTACATTTAAAAATACACACAAAAAACATCTAACCAAAACAGAATAGACTCACATTACCTACTAACAGCCAAACAACGTTGGAGTCATGTTCTGTTAGGAAGTCTTCCAACTGTGTGATACTTGGGACAAAACTATCATTTTTCCTTTGATCCATTGCTAAACTGTTTTTGCATCAGCACCTATAGAACTGAAGACAAAAAGAAAAACAAAAAAATCGGAAAATTAGTAACAAACACAGTACGGTTTGGAGCAAATTAGTATGTACCATGTTAAATAATCTGTTCCACGCAAATATAAATGTACTTGTTTTATTCCTTCAGTAACACCTTCTCAGCTACCCTTTCTTCTACTCTAGAGCACCAAAACCACTTCCACTCATCTCTGCTGAAACAAGCAGAGTTTCCAGGCACGTGCCTCCCTAAAACAGATTATGGATCAAAGGAATGCCAGAATACACTGTCCAAATATAGTACCATGAGTGCCCTATACAACATAAAATAGCAAATAAATTTCTAAGACTGTTGTACCATAGCAGTAAGTCAAAAGTTAAGTGAACATACAAGTAAAGATGAGTCTGCATTAAGCCTTCTAACATTCAAAAAGGGAACATGAGACAATTTGAGACTGAACCCCTTGCCCCTGTGGAAGGAAAGGCGAAGCAGACACATTCAGGAGCTATCGAAAATTGCCATAACCTCCTAATCCAGTGTGTCCATTAATTCTCTTGCTTTAGGATGGATTCACATCATCCTATAAAAAGTAACGACACAGTGTCTCTGTTCTAGAGAGCAGAAAACCAGTCTTTCTGATCTTACACACTTATTCAAACCACCCATAAATCACCTCACAACAGGGTTATACTAATTAAGTGTGATTAACAGGGAGTAGCTCAACTCAGTAGTATCTGTAATTACACAGCAATATTTTACTTGCATTAGTTTCATTTGAAGTCTTCTCCCTTTGACTTAACCTGTTAAACCTTTTTATAGGAAGATAAGCATTAATTCTACCTTTCCCCCCTTAATCTGGGGGTTTTTTAAACACCTTCCGGCTCCTGGCAGCCTAATTGTCCATATTTAACCCTCCAAAAAATGAGTAGATTTTCTTTCCCTTCTTCATGGAACTCTCTGATGCTTTCCATTAAGAGCTCAAGAACATAGAATTAAGTAACACTGGTAAGCTCTTAATTTCTGAGCAGCCAACATCTTTGGAAAAGTCACTATTTGGCAGTGTTAGCAACAAAACTAACAATTCATCCACTTCTCCCTGTAATATCCACACTACCTCTCACTATCATAACTTGAAAGCAAAATGTAGAAGAAGTTGAAAAAAACCCTACGTTTAATGCACTTGTTTCTCTCCTACCTCTGGTTAAATACAGTTCCTTGAACTAAGGGCCTATGTTTTGAACTAAAATACAAGTAGAGTCCCAAGAGTAAGTGCTAAGTTTTTTCACTGCCTTTTCTGTAAGAGGAAGCAGAATGAGAAGAACATGAAAGCAATAAACAGAAAAAAAACCCCACACAAACAAAAACCAAACAAAAACCCATAAACCACACACACACACAAAAACAAAAACCACCAAACCAAAAAAACCCAACCAAAATCATCACACACTGCTTCCAGTAGTGATGACAAAGAAGCTAAGGTAGCTCCCTACAAAGAGGAATAATAAGCATCACATACACATACACACACACTTTAAAAAAAGAAGCCCTTGTTTTAGAGGGGATGTTACAACAGCAAATTAAATCACATAATGGCATTGTGATTTACTTAACCATAAACCAGATATCCTTGGAAGTTTCCTAGAATACATCTGCTATTTGCATGCAAATAAACTCAGGAATATACCATCAGTCATCATGTGTCAATACAACATTTTGGAGCTCTACAGCTGATTAACATCCTGCCCTACTATTTTTTTTTGGTGGGTTTTTTGGTTTGTTTTTTTTTACCCTTCACCCTTGATCAAGTCACCTGAGGAAGAGGGTGATGGCAATGAAAGCATAGCCCCCCAAAACCAGGCAGAGGCAACACCTGCTCAAGATGTGGGCTTCTCAGTATGTGCCTCAGAGAAAGCAGGTGATTAATCCACTTAGACCATGAATGAATTTTGGCCATATGAATTAGTGTAATGGAAATGGGATGCCTGCAGAGATTTAAGCAGTACACACTGTTTACAAGGTCCTTGCAGGATGGAGAGACAGGATCTGGATCATCATGATTATTACAAGGAAGAGATGAATTCTTTTCATGACAGATACTAGCTATTTTCAGTAACCACCATTTCTTTTTGTTGACAGTCCTGCACCTATCTGCCTTCCTATTCCACGCTCTACATTGTGTAACCTCTGTTACATTTATTGCCGTGAACAAAACTACTTTGCAATGGGGTAAGACATTAACTAGTGCACCCTCCAGGAACACTGAGCCAGAGGCTGAAGAGCCTGTAATTTACAGCCACACTGCTACTGTATTCTTCTGAAGCAACAGTATACTTCCAAATCTTAAGGGACTACTTTTGGAAGGATGAGACCTAAGCCTAGGTAGGAAACTGAGTCTTGTCAACCCTGCTAATACAAGGAAGAAAATGCACCAAAGAGGAAGAAAGACTCAGAACTTCATGTGTACCTCTCTGCACGTCTTTCCAGTATTTTCTCAAGGTCTCTACAATTTTGTGATGATGAGCTCAGTTAACATGTCAGAACACAGTCCAAAACTGTAAGAGTGCTTTGGTGTATTTGCCTTCCCTGTTCCCCACCCCTTTTTTAAAGCACATCTTTACTATAAACTATGTCACTTGTGGCTCTGGGGCACAGAAGCGACAGAATCTCAATACTTGTATTTTTCTTCACAGCTGCCCCTTAAGATGTTATGCAGTCTTCCTTTTGCAAATGAGACACTTGAAGCAAGGAGAGATAGAGGCCAAATTCTTTATTTATGGTGCCCAAACTGAAAAACTTGGGGCCTGCTTTTCAAGCTGTACATTTAGAGCATTAGAGTGTTCAAAGCAGACAAAGGACTGGCATGAAGAGGTGAGGGTTCAACATTGCTGTAGATTTGCTCCTCCTGGTTAAACAAGCTTTCTTTACAGTAGAAACACACACTTAACAGACTTTAAAAACATAAATTTTAATTACTTGTGTCACACATTAATTTGGTTTTCGCAGTACTAAAAAGATGCAAGGAATGTTATAATACGGGGAGGTAGGGAGGATGCACTTAATTTCCAGCCTGCTTCCAGCATTCCAAAAATCGAGCCAATGTTCACAGAAAATAGTCTATCTCTAAAAAGCCAAATATTCAAAAACATCTGCTTCAAATCTTTATAAAGACACTTCAATCATATCAAAGAGGTAAACTAGTTTTAACCTCAGCCTGACACATTAACACTTAACAACAAGAACAAACCTCTGCTAGAACAAAGTCATAAAAAATTTACAGAAAGCATGCATATATTAAATAGTCGACAGGAGCGGAAAAAAACCAACAACCAACAACAAACCAAAAACAAACACAAACAAAACTTTACACTCAGAAGCACAGTCACCAGCATCAGCTGCTGCCTAAGGAGCAACAACCCACCTGTAAAAGGTCTGTCTTGTATCTATAGCTTAAAGGCAACAAGTATTTTATTCAGTGCTCAAGAGTGCTAGGGTAATATGGTTCTTGGGTTGTACAACAAAAGGAGAAAGAGAAAGCAATGTCTAATACATCCTTCATAACACGCCTTTCCTGGCACATCTTCTAGAAGCAGCTGAATAAAACTAGTATCCAAAGGTGGGAAAAAAACCTTAGCATTACATTATATTGAGAAGAAACTTTTACACAATTATGAAGCAGATAGGGAAATAATGGACTATGCCAATCCCCTTAGTATTACTGGAATTCAGAGGGGGAATAAACCAGGAGTTTAAATTTGTCAGACATATTCCTCAGATCTTCACAGAAATCAAGTGCTTACTGAATGTTAATAGAGGTTAGCTACCACTCTGAGGATACTCAACTCCCAACTTCTACAGTGATTACAAGACAGCAGTCACATTACAATCAAAATGACATTAAACAACAGGAGATAAATCCACCTAGTCCAAATAAATTAATAAAGATAATACACCTGGATGCCTCACATTTCTAGTAGAGCATGTCCACAGTTGTTCCTTAGAGAAAAGGAAAGAAATGGCATTTTTGCATCCTACCCACTCCATCACTTTCTTTCAAGGGGTCTCCAGCAACAGCTGCTATGAAATCAGAGCTTTAGATAATTAAATGATACTAGAAAGGAGTCTCACAAATGTAAACACAACTCAGCTGAATTTTCCCTTGAAGTTACAGTGACACTGTCAGCACCCAGACACACACTAGGCACGTTTCTCGAAACAAAAAGCTGTTAATCTTGGCATCTTTCCCAAAACAGCTAGGTCCGAAGGCTTCAAACCTGTCCCAGCACAGCTTAGGAAGCTCAGCTGCTCTTTAATCAACACAGCAAGAGAAAGAGGAAGGAAGAGAAGGAAAGTTGTTCTCAGAAAAAAAATGTACACAAAAAATGAGCTGAGCAACAGCTCCCACACAGTAATTCTGCTATCTGACATGCTGCATTAGCTTCAGACCTTATAGCCTATTAAAGATTAGCAGTTCTTTTTCTGAGAAAAGAACAAAGATTCAGGCCTATTTTCTTCCCCTCTGCCAGTGCTTGAAGTAACATTGGTTGTAAGCTGTTAACAAACAAAATTACTGCACTAATCATACCTATGAAATCCTGCTTCAACCTCCAGCGGAAACAGAGGAACCAAAACAAGAGCACAGAAGAGAGTCACACCTAGTTAAACTGGTGCGTGGATAGCTCCAGTTAAACACCATTTGCACTAAAGTAGCAGAAGTTACATATTTATACTTCTTTATTTTAGTAGTACAAGGCATGCGTTTTAATACAGTAAAAATCAAAGAGAAACTCCTGCTATGGCAGTCAGCACAACAGTACCTCTAGTATCACCCAACTGCTAGCCTAGAAATGCCTAACTGAACACTGGATTATTTTTCATTTAATCTGCCTACCAGATTTGTTCAGGGGAGAGGGCTGTTTTCCTGCTTACATTGCCAGCTTTTGATGCTGCAGAATAAAAAAAGGACAAAACCAAATCAACCCCAAACAACAGAACCTAAAGGCTCATAACAATAGAAATAAATAAGAACTTCCCTCATGCACACTCCTCTGTTTAGAAAGAAATTAATTATCTTTTGGGGCTGGTCTCACGCAGTTATTTCTTTTCTTCCCCTTCCTCTTTTTTTTTTTATTTGAACTACAGCACTGTACCTTGAAATACTGAAGGAAACTGAGTCTTCTACACCTTACATATGAATTTTTCTACAAGTACTTCCTCTGAATTTCTCTTCTGTCACATCACCACGATTTGGAAAATGGCAAAAATCTGCCATACATCAAATTAAAAAAAAAAAAAAAAAATCAGTCTTGTGGCTACATATACCATTATCTTTAAGTGAACGGCATATAGGTCTCCTTTAGCGTCTGCCTCAGTCTGCAGTCAACCCAAAGTTCTGGCACAGCAACAAGTGCTATAAGAGGTTATATAAGAAATAATAAGTTACTAGGAGAAGGCAACATACCTCAACACCACTGTAAATGCAAGATAACTCTACATGCTGCTAATGAAAAGCAGTTAACTCCTGTCTCAGGACACAATTATGCAAAAGGACAATTACCAAAGAGCAGCTGATACACATTTCATATGCCAAAGCTTTCTAACACCATAACCTAAAAGGGCTGAATTACTTCTTCATGCACATGTGAGGATGAAAACTCTCCAGAGAAGTCTTGATGTGCATGTACTACCAAATCAACTCAAGATGATTCGCCACAACCAAAACTTACACATGAACACTGTCAAATTGTGCCAGCTGAGGCCATGATTCTAAACAAACATCCCTCAACATCGATTTAGAGTCAACTGCCTAATCAGACCTGAAATACTGTTTTTTACCAATGAATGTTTGAATAACCTAATAACATATTTTTGCAAACAAGAGGACTACTTCCCCCCCCAGACTCCAGCTTTTCCTCTCAGTTGCCAAAATTGCTGGCCTGATTGTTTATCTAGTTGTCCACCATATTTTGCACATAAAAACTGAAAAAAAACCCAAACCTGCACAGCTACAATAAAAAGCCAAAAAAATAGAATTAACTAATTAAATTACATAACAGAACAACTCCCATGGCAACAATCATGGTCTTTTTTGTATTAAAACCAATGAAATTATATATGTAGGTTCATCTGTTGCAGTAAACTACCAACTTTGGAAGCTTTCACAAAGTTTAATGAATGTTGTTGTGAAGTGTCTTAAGATGGAAAACAAATCCAGATGCAGATTATAACTGGTATACTGGCTATATGGCTATCTTGAAAACACAATTTCACCATATGAATGTGTTAGAGCATGTTATATTGATAAATTACATCAGATTTTTATTGACAATGTGAAGTTCAAATATGTTATGATTGCAACTTTAGACACGTGAAAAAGTAGGTGCATTATGTACTACATCAGAGAGCGTGTGTGTGTGTTTGTGTTAAACCCCCTCAGGACCGCGGCGCTGACAGTCTTTCACGGGCCATGGAAAGGAAGAGTGAAACTTTCCTCGCAGGCCCAACAAAACTGGAAGCGCCTCAACTCCCGTGCTCTGACCTTACCATTTTCCACACACCGTTAACCTACAAAAAAACATACGCAAAGGAAAAAAAAAAACAAAAACAAAACAAAAAAAAACACAACAAGAGGGGCTGCCTCTCGCACCGCTTCCATGCAAAGCTGACGAGGCCGGCAGAGGAACCGGGACATGCCGGTACCTATACCAAAATGCCCGGCTGGGCGATCGAGGCAGCAAGCAAAGATCGCCTCTGCCTCAGCACCGTACAAGGAGGTGCGGTGCGGCGCCCACCGGTCCTCTCCCCAGCCCGGCGGAGGCCCGGAGCAGCTCCAACGCACTGACGGCGCCTGGCACACCTCGGAGCCGCTCCGCAGGCGGGCGACTTTTCCCTCACAGAGGCCGTCAGGCCCAGGGAGAGAGGAGGGGCCGAACCCTCCGCACGAACCCCAGCCCCACACTGGGCCCACCCCAGCGGGAACGGAGAGCACGAGCTCACCGCGCCCGCCACGGGCAACCGACGCCCCCCCGCACTTACGCCATCGCCCTCCACAGCGGCTTCTCTACGGACCCGGAAGTGGCAATAGCGGCAGCGGCGGCAGCCGGAGCCCTCCCGCACCTCACGGCGAACGCCGGGCCGAACCACTCCGCCCACAGCGCCGCCGGCCCTCAGCGCCGCCAGAGCCAACAGCGTAGCGCCGCCAGCCCGCGGGGCCAATGGCAAGGGCGGTGCTTCCCCGAGGGGGCGGGAAGAAGGGAGAGGTGCCGCCAATGGCAAGAGGCGGTGCCGGGTGTGGGTGGGTGGGTGTGGCGAAGGCGGGCGGGGAGCCTTTCCAGCTCTTTCACGGCCTGGGTGCCGAGCATGCGCGGCCGGCAGTCCAGATGACGAGGAGCAGGGTTTTGGTTTTCTCTGCTGGTATTTAAACACAGCCGCTAAATTTTAGTTTCTTTGATGGATTGTGCAACAGAGGCAGTTGTCGTCACACCCGTGTTCGAAGCGGCCCGTAAGGAGCACCATTGGTGGCGTTGGCCGCCCCAGGGGCTCCCGCTGAGCATCCTGTCGCCCAGCAGAGGCCGTAGAGCTGAGGGGCTGGCGCCTGTCAGCCCCCAGGACACACTGCTGCCCCTGGGGGCACGGGCTCCCCATTTCTTAATTGGGAGACGATAAAGTGCTTTATTTGCCAAGTTGCTGGGGAATTTTGTGTTCTCGGCTTTTCTCTCTGTTGTTTGGTCTTTCCAGAGCAGGTGGACAAAACTTGGGCCCTCAAAAGATGGGCAGATAGAACTTGACTGTCCGACATTTTTGAGCGTATGTGACTGTGACTTGACCATCACATGGAGTAAAACATAGTTAACTCAGATTTGTTTATCACCTAAGTGTGCTTCCTACAAGGCCTCAGTAGCATATCAGAGGAAACCGAGTGAGTAACTGCATGTGCATGTGTGTGGGTGTACCTCTTCCCATGTGGTGCTTGCACACTGTCAAGACTGGTTGCTTAGCACCATGTTCCCTCAATGTCCTTGAGGCCACTGAAGGCTGCAGGGTGCCATGTCTTCCAGGGCTCTGCCATCAGCAGGAAAAGGAGTACCCAGCCTTGGGCATCTAGATTGGAAGGCTGGTTGGACTGCTTCGGACCTGCAAATTAAATTTGGTAGACAAATACTGATCTGCTACGCTAGTATCCCTCTTAACTGGCCTGACAGCAAAACCTGTCCACGGACTGCACGGATTTGCTTGAGCTGAAATGAAACTGAGCACAGCAGAGCAGAGGGCTTGTGGCTCCTCTCTGTGAGCCACGTGTTCTTGCCTCTTGCCCCGCATTGGCTCAAACAGCCCACACAGTTTTCCCTGCAGAGCCAGCTTTCAGCCTGATCAACAAACAGTGAGCTGATCCCACTTACTGCATAAGGGCACAGATGCACCTGGGCACCTGGTGAGAGCTCTTAACCTGACACAGAAAGGCACCAGTGGGATTATTCCTCGAGCAGCATCATGATCTTGCAGTGCTGCAAAGCAGAGGCGAGCCCTCTGCCCGGCTGCACCCCAGAGCACAGCTGTGCAGTGCTGTGCTCAGAACAGCTTCAGGCATCCTCCACCCAGTACATGAACAACCATCAAAGCAAGTGTTATCTAACAAGGTTTGTCCTTCATGTCTTTTTATTACATTCTCATCATACTAAGTATAGTAAAAAAAATATTATTTAAATACTTCTCATTTTCATAGTGAAGCCCCTCTTTCCACCTCATACCGTGCTGTTGCTAGAGCCACGCATTCCAGTGATGCTCTGACCTGCTGCACCAAGGGGATGGATGCTCAAGGTCTCAGGAGGCTCTTCCAAATGTTTTTATCCACATGGTGCCTGAAGGCTTTAATGAAGACCATGCAGGAATTTTAGCTCAGAACTAGCACTAGAGCTTGGAGAAGGTGGGCCTTTGCCTGGTGTAATAGGTGGAAAGAAAAGCTTTAATGCTGACACAGGCCTGACTAGAAAATTGAGATATGGAGTTAACGTGAGGAAAAATATTTACCCCTCTATGACCTTGAAACTATTTGTTTCACAAAGGGCACTGATATTTACCTTCTCTGTAAAGGAAACATGCACTTTCTTCTCAAGAAAACATTTTTATGTTTGAAAAGGCCAAACTAGATTTATTTTTAAACACTATCAATTACAGGGCAGAATGTGTCCTAGAACAACCAAAATAAGACAGAGGGAGAAATGGTTTCTGTTCTTAGTGTAATACCACAGTTTAAAGTTACTAAGGTTGAAATAAAAAAGACAGGGTAGCTGAAATTCTGGGTCTTATCACAATTCTAGGGGTGGGGAGGAAATGCAGGGGCTTTGAGCCTACCTGTGCAACAGATAAAATCAAGAACAGAAGTTACTCCATGCAGTATTTTTAAATAAAGACCGGCTTAAGTCCCATGTGTGTCGAAAATTAGTACATGTGCATATGTGTAGCGTGCAGTCTAACTGCATTGCTGTTTTAAATGTTTTTGGTTCTTTGCTAAGGCAGCACTAATAAGACTGTTTCCAAAACTGATAACAAGGAGTTATTTTGGCAGTTAGCAACAATACTTGCTGATCTTTATTAGATTTGTATCTGTTCAGTTTTCAGATGCCCCTTTTTTTACACCTGAGAGATGTTTTGTCAGCATCATCTGGTTTGATCTAAACAAATTTGGTCTTCAAAGGCTCTCACCAAACGTGGGACCTTGCACACGGGAGACCGCAGTGGGTCACTGTGTCAAAGCCTGGAGCTGTGGAAAGCCTTGGGTGCTGGTCTTTTCTTTTTTTAGATGGGCATTTTGCTTTATATTGAAGTTTCTGACTCTGTGAACACTGTTCCTTGGAGGCAGGGGTTTTGTGTGGGTGTGATGGGAAGTGGAGATGGTGGTTGCTGTAGGTTAGAGCTGACATGAGGTTTGTGAAATCTCACAGCACCCCTGCCTGATTGCCTGCTGCTTTTTTGAAGACTGCATTTTTTGGGATGTTTGTCTGTGATGCTGATTTCCATCACCAGTTTCATTCCTTCCATTGCCTCCCATGACCTTTTAGGGGAGTGTCCACAAATTAGCTCCCAGTATTTTCCCCCTGCTTTCTTTTCCTTCTGTCTCTTTTAAAAGGAGTTTTCCTTAATTTTCTTTCCAATAAGTAATGATACTGGATCGTTTCTTTCATCTCTTCTTTCTGTTCACTGATGCCAGAAAATAAAATATATTTGACATTTGAAATTAATTTGAAATTAATTTGTAGAAATGACATTTCAAAGGGTACACAGGTAATCAAAGCTTCAAGATATGTTATCCACATAAACCAAAAAGCTCAGATGATAAGAGAAAATTGATTAATTGCCTTTGTCTTCTGTAATCCAGCCAATAATTCAGATCAGAAGTACCAAGAAAGCCTGTCCTGACACAGTGAGCCATTTTCAAGGTGGCTTGAGATTAACAGTGAAATATAATGCATTGCAATATGATTCAGTACCTTAAAAGCAGAGTAACATAATGACTGTCATATACAGAGTCACATTTTAGAGTGAGGAGATAAGTCAGAGGATTCTTTCAGTCCTGTCCACTCTCTAATGTACCAGAGGCTCGTTTGCTTTTTAGGGGGGGACAGGCAGCTTCTGATGGCATTGTGTACACACAGAGCACAAACGGCCCCAGCTTGAACATTGTCCCTGGGGTATAAGTTTTCAAGCTTCCCCAAATTTGTCTCATGGTCCAGAAAGCAGAGAATAGTTTGTACTTAATTCTTTGCAGTGCATGATGTTTCATCTTTAGTTAACAACATGGGAATTGAAAAATATTTTATAATAATGTCTCATAATGTAACTTTCAAGTTAAGAAAAATTATAACCCCATCCCCTACTCTTGAACTCCTTTTACATCAAGTGGCATTCCCTTTTGCACCAGAATGTTTATTTTTATACCTACAACTTCAAGACTTTCTTTGTAAGAAAAGAGGAGTAGTTGAGTAAAAGCATCATCTTTAAATTATTTATACCTCCTCTGTTTTGCAGTGGAAGACACTTCTCCAAATACTGTTCCAAAAGCTCCTTCTTTAGCTTACATGTTTTGTCTTTGATTGATGCCAGCCAAGGGTCAAAGTCAAGCTGATCTTGAGGTTGCCACAATTTATTTATAAAGAACCAGAAGCTGCTGGCTACATGACACTATTTAACATAAGTGAAAACATGACCAGGAGCATTCATACTGATTTCTTGAACTTATACTATTTACCTTGTTAGGGCAGCTGAATATTCCAGGCATCTTCCAGAGGATTGGAATGGTCACCGCTCCAGCTGATGCTACCTGGATACTCATGGGCACAACTGCTCTAGAAATCAGGCTTGGTCACATTCACACTCCTCCTTTAGCAATGCAGCAGAAAGCCTCCCTTACCAGCAGTTGTTATCTTGCAGTTAAGCCAGCAACTCCTTACTAAACTGCCAACTGAAATTGCTTAAGTAGCAAGGATCTTGTTTCTCTCTCAGCCCACTAATCCTGGTGACACCCTTTTGCAGTGAGCTGGGACCCCTTTCCCAAGCAGTGTAAGAGCAGGCAGGGCACCAGCCACAGATGTGACTGGAGAGCCTTAAGCCGTCCCTTCTTTCTGCGACTCCTGTTCTCATCCTGTCTTCTGTCAACATGTGCCATCTGCATTCCCCCAAAGCATGCAGGCTCCTGCAAGAGATCTCTCCACCAGCCTGAGTAAGCAGAATCACGCATTCACCTTCACAGTTAGAAGCTGATGCACAGGGATCAATTACTTTATGAGACAATTCATTTAATCAGGAAACCATAAGGAAGAGCCCTTTCATACTTTTTATCAGGGTGAAAAGTTCTTGTCAGGCAAACTTTTTTCAGGGAGCTCTCTAGCAGTATCATTGGGGAATTGTTTTCCTGGTGGTGCATTCAGTATCACAGGTGGCTGCAGAGCATGGACATGGGCATCTTGCACCTTATGCTGGGCTCTGGTTCAGGTGGACCAAGAGCAGCATGGTCAGAATTTAAAATGTTTCCCATGTTCTCCCATCTCTGAGAAAAAGATCACAAATAAATAGCAAAAAACAAAGAATGTTACTACTGCTCTGTATACGATGAAATTAAATTCTGTCTTCAGCTGTGCTTTAGTGAGTACTTTGATGTTGCTGGAGCTGTGTGTGTATAAATGGAAGTACTGGTTCATTTAGGCTTTCTCTAAATAACATCCGTGTTTTCTAGAAGAGTTCATTCTTAATTACATTGTAAACAAACACTGATCTTAGACATAAATAAATATAAACACCCCTTATGAAAAACATTTGTGATGCTGCAAAAGCTCACTGATACATAAGCCAGCAGCCAGTGGGTCAGAAACACCCATAGCCTTTAGCTCTAGTGGAAAAATCTTAAATTCTTTGATTTTCTTTTCATGTGAGGATAAAATCATAGACACTCAGTTCAGAAAACAAATATTAATAATTTGTATTAAGCACATAATTTGGCAGAGCTGGAACTCACTTGTTATCAATTACATAATTAATTTATTCCATACTTGACCTTTCAGTACTTTCAGTGTCTGTTTTTTGCTTCCAAAGCATACTTATCCAAGGAGTTTCACTGAAGGTTGTCAGTCTTTCAGTGGCAGTTGTCCATCTCATGGTGTACCCAAAAACTGGTCCCCAAACATGTTCCTCATGAGCTAGAAGAAATCCTCCTAGCTCTGAGGGTAGTTCATTAGTATCTGTATCTGTACACCCAGATCTTATGTGAACATAGGAAAAACATAGAAGGATCAAGTTATTCTTCATTAAATCTCTAAATAAAATCTAAAGGAAAACATAATTTAACCTACATAAAGGATATGCTGTTCCTGTAAACAAAGCAATATCACTTTGTATATAAGAATTACTAACAAAGCATGTTAAATTTTGTGTCTTCAAACAACCATTTTGAGAAACCTTTTCCTTCTGATGCAAGAAATGAGTGTGGTTGTAAACCAACACTAATAACAAAATCTGCATTTTGTAACAAGTGCTGTTTAGCCAAATTCAGAAGAAAGATTTCATGCATCTCATGCAGACCTCTTGAGTACAGATTATTCTGTGAGGAAACGGGCATCAAACTACAGACATGAACACAAGCCCAGGGTTTAGCCTGTAGAAGCCAGAAGTTTCTACCAATAACTTCTTAAAACTCATCTATCAAAACTGTTTTAAGACAGCATTAAAAATCCTATTTCCATGAAAAATGGTTACTTTTGATTTTAGAAAATGCCAGGTGGAAACAAGCAAACAGGTGGGGATCCCATGATATCCCATCACTGTATCTTGGCAATTACTAAAACACACTTGAGTGTCCTTATGTTGCACCTGCACATGTTTTTTCACAGAATCCTTCACTTAACATTTTAAGACCCACCTTTCTCACCTGTCCCCCACATCACTCACTAGATGTGCACACACGAAGCCTGACTGTGCTACTACTTCCTTTTTTGGGTATGGACTATAACTTCCTTACCATTAAGGAAATTGTTGCTATTAAGGAAGCTACTGCTATTATTACGGTCCCAGAGATTTCCTTTAGCCTGTTGTGTTTTCCTGCAATCTGTTCACTGAACCCGTTAGAAACCTGTGTCTGGCTTCAAGTGCATTTTCAGAAGCCCTTAAAGACCCTGGGCATCCTCCCTACTCCCTGACGTGGCCCCAGTGCCACTGTGTGTACCACAGGTAATACCTATATCCAGCACTGTAGGGCTACATCTTGACTCTTTCTCTCCATTTTATTTCTGTTTGATTATGTTATTGATTCATACTGCCTTATATTGGGCATCTGTAGCCCTACAAATAATTGTCTGTGGGGTAACTAGAAGCGGTTATGTCCATTCCTTCAGTGTTCGTGTCTTACAGCTCTACAGCATTGTATTATTAACAACACATTACATTTTATGGTGTCCTGCTGGTAATAAATGTCATCAAATGGTAAGTTAGCTTTAGTTTTGTTCTGAAATTTCTCTTATTTTTAGTTTTTCCTGCTCTCAAAAGAAGTGCATTATACTGAAGCACATTATTAGAAGACTTTTTGTGCTAGATGTGTAGGCAAATTGCCTAAGCCTTTCGTCTAGGCAATCTAAAACCTTTTTTGGACACATAATGAGAAGTATTTACCAAGTAAAGTTTCTTTTTTAAACTGCAGACCCCATTCCTGGCCCTACTAGTTATATAGAAGAATGTACTGGCACACAGCAAATGGGTATAACACTCTGATGCCAGAGAAAGAGGTGAAAGCACAGTCTTTTTGGTTCATGACTATTTTTAACTTTAATTTCCTTTGTAATTATTTCCTTTCCTGAATTCATAAATCTGCAGTAGCCTGGTTTATAAATCCCGTTTATGCCATGTTTACAAATAGTTCTGACATAGATTCAGTGTTCTTTGCACTTTGGAAATGCCCACAGACTTGAAGTTTGGGTGTATAAAGACATTCACAGGCTATCACCCCATGTTTAATACCAGCTCTGTACCATAAGCCTTTTGTAATGACAAATACCCACTTACATTTAACTTCCTCTAGCATTTTTGTTGGAGAGGCTACTTTTCACTTGCTGTCTCAATGACTGCTATGTAGAATGATAATACTGAGACTTCATGGGGGTTTGTTCCTTTCATTTCTTGTTCATTTCTTGGTTTAAGAAAAGGGGGGGGGGGCAACCCAACAATGAATTCTTCATGCAGAAATATAACATTGTGCAACTCAGGGAATAATCATGCTTAAGTACAGTTTTTAGGAAAATGATTTAGAGTTGAAAGAAGAGATAAAGAGGAAAAAAATCAAACATATACTGGAAGGAGAAAAAAGGTATTTATGTAAAGGCAACAACTGTGGCACAGAAAACCAGGCCAAAGGCTGTCAAAATTGTGCTCATGGAGAACCATTTAACACAGGAGACAGTAATAGTTGGCTGTGCGACAATTCATTGTACAGCGCAACTTGCCCATTTCAGCCCTCGAAATGATTGTGCCCTATGTGACCAAGGGCTTTGGAAGTTGCCTATGAGATCCTTTGACACATTATACAACTATAATTTCACCTGTTTCCCATCTTCTGGGGACAGCTCCTTGTGCACGAGACCACAGAGGTAACCATACTCAGCTAGAGCAGTGCCTGCTCATATGAGCAAGTGAAGTGACTGCTGTATAGGCATTTTCAGGTCTTCTGAGAGTCTTGTAGGGTAAGTAGGAAAAATATAGGTGGAGCATTGGCAAAGCTGTAAGGACAGTGTCTTCTTAATTCACTGTGGATACCACCACATGTAAAGGCTCTACTATTGTATGAGAAAGATACTGCATCTTACCTTCAAGGCTTACTACATTTAAGGATGAGCAAGGTGACTTCAAAAATGTTAGTAAAATAACAAACAGCAGTAGAAATTTAAGAGGAACCACTTCAAGACATACTGCATTCAGGAAACTAATCAAGGAGGAGCCAGGATTGGCCATGGAGCTCTGCCCCAGGGAGAGAGCTCCTGAGCTCTCACCATCAGAGCCTGATGCTGCAGGATCACATCAGGTGAAAGAGCAGAGCAGCATGTGCAAAGCTCGGTCCTGTTCACAGTGAAATTACTGAAAGTTTTGACCATAACACCCAGCGAGGCAGAGTGCATGCCCCAGAGACCCAAATGAAATATTGTTGACTCATTGGCAGTGTAACCACCATGGACCCACTTAGCCTGGGTAGCACACAGAGCAGTACAAGTAAATATATTGTTATTGGTAAAATAAAATATTATGAAAACTGGCTGACAGTAACACTTGGCAATAATCTGAGTGTCATTGCTAATACTCAGATCACAACCTTAGAGACATATGATTTTGATGATTTTAGCTAATAAACACTTCACAAGTTACATTTTATAAACAAGCAATTTATCACATTTGCCTTTGTTAAACTATGCAGTTTCCCTTCTTGTATTCTGTCTATACTATTCTGCAGTTCGCCACTGTTCAGGACTGAGGTGGCTTTTGCCTGAAAAAACCCAGCTGTCTTTATAGTTTCTTTCTCATGTGTAGCTGGAAAATGATAACTCAACATTTTCTGTTTGCACACTGTGTTCTCTTTGTCTACCTGAAGGTCCTAAACCATCCTTGAAAACAGTTAACACCAGCAGGTATCCTTGAACTAAGGGTGAAAGTTATTTAAACTGTCAGTGTTAAAAAGGCAGAACTGGTAGCCATTTCCGTGCTGTTTCAAACTGTTATCTCAAATGCTGGGTGCTTCTTGTGGCAGGGGTGAAACTGGCTTTACCCATGTTAGGACAGCAGCTTGAGGCAAAGGGGAACTTCGCTGACCACAAGGTCATTCCCTTGCACTGGAAGGATATAAACCAAAGTCCAACTGAAAATTCACTGAAATTATTTAAGAGAGCAAAAGACGGTGTAGTTGATCTGCTTGAACTGGGCTCTCTCCAGCAGCTCCAACATCCTCACATTTCCCAGTCTCCAAGCCCAGCAGAGCAGGAGCAGTGCCTGGTTGCTGGCTTGGGTGAGATAGGGAAGTACTCCCTATCTTCTAGCAGAAGGTGCTGCACAATTTCCTTTTCAGCCTGTGGTTAGCCTTCTTCCTGGGCTCAACATGTGCCCAGGAAATAAAGGTTTGTCTATAAACTTTCTCCTTTCCCTTCTCCCTGCAGTGGCCAGAAAGCTTTCTTTCAAGCAAGGAAAGAGGCGGTAACAATTTGGGAAGTGTTACTCTATCCCTAAGTGCCTTTTCAGGAAATGTTTGTGGTAGTGTGCAGAATGTTTTCTGAACACAGCACAGCACCAAGCAGGACAGTTTGCACAGGGAGGGAGGGTCTGTGAGTTGTTTTCTCTCACCTGTATTTAGCCATTCCTCTTTCTCAAGGATTTTGCAAAAACATTTGTGAGTTTTCATGAACACATCAACCTGCCCATACATAGGAGTAAATAATATTCTTTCCAGAAAGATTTTCTTTGTGCTTTAGACAACACTGCATTGTGGCAAATGTGACAGCAATGTGACAAACATTGACAGGCAGCAATGTGACACATTTTCCTGAAGATGCCCAACAGTTAGCTAAAACAATACAACCTTTTACTGTTTTGTGGGTCTACAAAACAAACCTAGGCTTTTCAAACAAGTGCCAACAAATATTGGACTTGCTCTGAGTCAAAAAATGGTAGAAAACTGTTTGAAAGCCTACAGATTCATTACCTAGTTGCTGTATGTTTCTTTGGGGGGGCTCCTAAAGTGAAGATTTCCTAAAGAGACACTACCAGAGGACAAGATGTGACATGAGGTTTTAGGGAACACTGGAGGTTTTTTAGATTTTTGGTTTGAAATGCATTTACAAAGTTAACATTTTATTATTAAATTTGCATTTACAAGAGATGGAGAAGGAGAGAAACTGAAAATCAACCTTATGAAAACTGTTTTCAGTATTTTCTTGCTCTTACCAGATTTTACAAGAATGACTTGAAATTTTTAAGAAACAGGGCTTCTGCTAAATTGACATTATTGCTTTGACTTTGACCGTAACAGCCACCGCTTCTGCAGACATAGCAAAAGAAGAACTGCTTACTGTAGCACTAACGCTTCCACAAAAAGCAAACCTCCTCTCCTTTGTTCTACTGCATTATAGATGCCAACTTAGTATTTCAATCTAGAACAAACATCTTTGTCAGTCTCGAGTCAGATCTTGCTGGCAGGGAGCAGCCCTGTCTCAGCTCTAGATCAAATGATGTCCCCTAGATGAATTTCTCTTTGTCACTGTCTCCCACAGACACATCGTCTGAAAGCAAATAGCCCAACAGTGAAGCAGCTGACTGCTGAGCAGGGTGCATCATTCAAGCACCAAGATGGCTTCTGACTAGCCAAGATCCTACAGTTGCCTCTGGTTTTAATTAGCTCTTTTAGCACTCTATATTGATTCCAGATCTAACCCAAAGGCCTTACAATGTAAATCTCACAATTGAGACCTAATCACCATGAGCAGATGAGCATCCAGCTTCTTGTCTACTTCCCCAGTTGACTCTGATTGTCAACTCTGCCTCAGCTTAGCCTTGTCACTGCGATATGAGGAGAGCAGGAGGCACAAACACTTTCAAACAGGGTAGAAAAATACATGGGGATGGAAAATGACTTTAAAACAGAGCTCCTGTGTTTTAGAGGAATAATCAGTTGTTTAAGTGCTTCTTTTTAGATAGCCTGAGAAAGACAGTTACCTGAGAGTTGAAATTAAGAAGCATCATGTTTACTTTTGAGTATGAGAAGGAGGTAGTAAAAGCTGATAACATCTGTAGATAGGAGCAAAATTCTGTACACTCAGAAGGGCTGATGTTGGGGTGTTGGGGGGTATGAGGGAGTATTTGTTTAGGGGGTGCTGTGTTTACATTTCAGACTCAGGCGAGACAGTCCATTCTTATGTGGTTTGTTCTTCTTGCCTGAACTATAGTGCTGTGTATTTTAAGTTCAGAAAGTAGAAAGCTCCAGCAAGTGCTTTAAAAGATTGCCATGTATTTTTTTACTTTCTGTGCTGGACCTGTAAAAACATACCAGCAGTTCTCTGAGTTCTGAAGTTCTTCCTCAGCCCTCCTGGCTCAGGTCCAGTAACAAAGTGTCTACCAAAACCTTCTATTCCACTAACAACTTCCTGATGACCTTAGAACAACTTCATCAGTGCCTTACTGATACCTACTTCCCATAAAAGGAAAAGACATGCAATATTGAATTCACCGTGCTTCTTTTTCCTTTGCATGTGGAACGCTCAGGAGCAAAATCAGATAAAATATTCTGCATTATTTCATTGACTATTTCAGTACGAGCTTTCGTAATGAACCTCAGTATTGGTAGACATACATTGCCTCAAACATCAGCTTTATGCTTTTCAAGCATTTAAGATGGTGCTGCTGTAGAGTCTCTGGCTTTTTCCAGACTGATAAGGAGTCTTTACAGTAAGTTATTGATTCCACTCTGCCAAAAGTAGCACTGGCAGCAGCTATAGGTGACCATCAGATGATCTAGGCAGGAGGTCCTGACTGTTTATCAGGAGTGGCTATCTGCAGACAGTCACATCCCCGCATTCAACCAGGGAGCAGACTACATGAACGCTTCTCACCCATTCTAATGTAAAATCAGTCAAGTTACTTCACAGAGCCAAGGCAGCCGTTCAAATTAGATGGGCTGACTTCTGTGATGCTGTTGATTAGGAGCACTCCAGTGATTTGTTCCACTAGCTGAACTACTTCAGTAATTTCTGGCAGAGAAGTAACAAGCAGCTGTGCATAGTTTTGTCTTAAGCTGCCACCACCTTTCCAGCACTGACTGTCAGATCACAGCTTTAATATAGGAAACAAATTACTGTTAGGATTTAAACTCTAGTATCATCTACTCAGGAGTACATGGTGTCATCATAGTGTACTGGCATTATCCAGAGCCTTCTCTACATACATGTTCCTAATGGTGTGTGATTTGAGGGGCAAAAGGTTCGTGCAAATACCCCAAGTAGTAGAGGACATTGTCACTAATGTAATTGATAGAACTTATTGTAGACTCATACAAAATCATAATGTTTAAACTGAAGAACCACACTGCAGTCCTTACTTGTACATGTAATCCCTATCACCATAATTTCTTCTGCAAAACTGTGAGTTCTCAATAGATACAAGTAGTTATACAAGCTAGGCCAAAGTTAATTTCTTGCATAATAACTAAAAATTTGTGATAAACAGGCTCTATATTTACCAGTATCAGTAGGTAAGCAGATCAGGTGACACTTTTCTGCTTCCAACGAGAATGTGGCCTTTAGATACTATCATCTGGAAAAGAGTTCTCCTGCCCCAGTATTTATATACCATACTCTAGACTTGACAGCAACGCAATGCAGAAAGCAAGTGGTTTAACTAGTAGTGTTTGTTTTCCCCTCCATTTTAGTGGTTTGTAAACTCTTCTCAGAGCTCCTGCCTTTCACAGGATTGTACACACCACCAGCCCATGAAGCACAGCAGCCAGCACAGGCACAGGTCTTTGCAGGGGCTCAGAGCTCAGCTTGCAACAGCAGATGATGGTAGTGGAGTGCTGTGGAGATGTGCTTTCTTCAGACATGACCTCGGTACTTTGGAGTGTATGACTAGCTCCAGGAAAGCTTTTTATTATCACCTCAGAAGTGGCATATCTTACTTATTACAGTTACAGTTTTACCTACTATGGTACTTTAGTAGTTTTCTTCCATCTGTAACTGTACTTCTTTCCTCCTAACCCGGCCTGCTCTTTCTGCCTGTATCTTGTAGGTTCCTCTTATTTTCTCTGCAGGCTGTGAAAGAGAAAAGCACGTGCAGAGTCACAAATTCACTGTATCCTAGAAATTCTGAATTTGCTGATCTTTTTAAAAATTGATCAGTTAATGCAAGTTCAGAACAAATAAAAACTACAGTGACATAGAAGAAAAACATTTTTCTACCTTTGTAAACTTCTCATAATTACCACTTTAAAATCAGAAAGAAGGAGGCCAAGTTATCTGTTGTTCTTATTGAACCACACAAGAGGCTGAATTTTATTATGATACAGAAGGAAAGAATTTGTCATCATTATTGTAATGTTTTCGGGAAGGAGGTTAGATAGGAGACTTAGCATCATTAGAGGTTTTTATCTAAAGATTTCCTGCCTCAAGTAATTGTTCTGAAGAAGTAAACACAGACACATTATGTCATTAATTCTCTTTAATGAAGTTCTGTGGTAAGTGTTGTTTTGTAGGCTCATTTGAAGGATTTTAACGAAATCTCTGGATATTTATTTATTAACTTATTTTGCAGATGCTTTGCAAAACTGTGACAGAATAATATATTTTGTGTTCACTGTATTGCTACTAGCTGAGTTCTTTGGAATCAAATGAGGCAGGTGGTTATGTGATTCGTTTTCATATTTACTAGCAGCAGTCTCAGGAAACTAACACGGATAGAGCAAATATGGTTACAAATATGGAGGTTTTAATTTGGTTTGTAAGATTCTGTACAGCGCTGTACTCTGTAGTCTATACAAAGTATTTGTAATGGATCATCTGCTCAAACACTCCCAGTCTCCATTGTTCAATTATTCTACACTCCTGTTGGAAACCACCATCTTACATTCCTGCAGGAAGCAGAATTAAAACAACAGAAAGTGTGCCTATTTTATGCATACATACACGTTCATGCACACACCTGAACAATTGAGCGCTACTTTGAAGACTAACAGTAGCACCTATATTAAGAATATCCAAGACTTTTCTTATCAGAAAAGTCCATTTTCAACTCTTTATAATCTTTTAAATTTGAACTACTAACATACCCCATGTGTAAGATTAATAGAGTTGTTCACGGTGATAATTTAATTTTGCTATTTTTCAGAGTGAAACACGGAGAAAATGTTGCTGTTTAAATTAAAAATAAAATGAAGATATCTTTTCTTTGGAAAGTCCTAGTTGAATCCCTGTCCTGTGGCCTAGGAGTTTAAATTTCTCTGGTAATTACTCTTTGTGTCATAGATGGGCCTTCTGCTTTCTATGCAGAAACAGATCTAAATTTCAGTGAGTTTTAAGGTTCCATACAGGCGGTTGCTAAGGTTGCATTACTAGCTGGAAGGGTTGCATGCTGTTACCAGAGGGTACCCAAATGTCCTCCATTCTCCAAGCCTGCTCCTAGCAAGTCTGCACACCTCTACCAGCCCTGCACCCCCTCACTTCAAACCCTGTGGCAGTTAAGGCAGGGGATCCAGAAAGCATCCCAGTTTACAGCCTCGGGTCTTCCCTGCTTCACAGTGTAAGGCTGCCTAAGGACTGAGATATGCATACAGAAGGACTGAGGTGAAGCTAGGCTGATACCTTTTGAGCTTCATTTGGCAGTTCCTAACTTTGCAGTCTACACTTCTAACTTCTGAGAATTAGTCCATGTCGTGGACACAGCCATGATTCAAGCAATTCATTCTTTCTGGCTTTCCATTGCTAAAATGCTGACGTAGAATAAGAGAGACTGGTTCCTTCAACATCTGGAATATGTGTATTTTCAACTTTTATGGGAAAGTATACAGAAATTTCAGTAGATACTCTTGCTACCAGCAAATCTTTGTCTTTTTATCTGGTAACACAACATTTTTTACCTGTTCTTGTATGGCAGATGTGATCTATCAGAAATTCATTTAAACACATCATGAATGGATCTGCATTCAAGCAGCTATTGGTGGTGCAATACTCTGTTACCAGTGAGTTGTCTGATTAAAGAATTTGGGATGTTCACAACTGGAGAAAACCACAAACATCAGAAGGCACTGATTACTGATGTCCTTAAACCTGTCTGCCCCAAACAAGTGCACTCCAAAAAGCTCTCTGATTAAAAGACATGACCATTTGACCAAGTTCTTTCTGTACTTCCAGATGCTCATTCTGCTGAGACAGTCCCTCACAAGGCAGACATATAATGTGAGAATTTCATTATCATTATCTGCATTTCTTGCTGTGTTATTTGTTCTTGTGGCATTAATACTTTGCAGGATTATCTGATAATTTACCTGTCTCAGCTTCCCCTGTGCACTGTGCAGTCTGAGTACCTTGCAGGATCTTTTAGTCTCCATTTTCTGATCTGGTTTTCAGTAAATTTGGTTGGTTTTGAAGCAAACATGGACATGCCTAAGAACAGGTTATTCCAAAGTCTTACCTGTCAAGATAAAACCGATTGCTTGTGCAATTTCTAGGGATTATGTTTACAGGAGCCAAAGTACTACAGGTTCCTGTTCTCTGAGGTAAGGCTCCTTTGGAAAAACACAATATGCTGTTTTAGAGGTTTTGTTAATAGCATCCAAGCATGCAGGTAGGACGTAGCTCTCCTCCCACAAAGCAAAAATACATGAACGATTAATAAAAGCTCTCAAATTCAGGGGATTATTCTGCCTGTGACTTAAGCCTGAGGAGGATCATTATCACAAGCCAGCAGAGGATCTATATATAACCCATGGAGCTGAGTTTAACACATTAGTTTAGCTTCTCAGTGGAAATTCAGTGCATTGTCTAAGTGTGGTTAGAGGCAAATATTATCTTAAAGCAACTTATTGTTTTACTTCACAGTGGCAAGGAAATAAGCATTTCATATTATCAGGACAACTGACATTATTTCAGCCCATCATTAAGACTTGTGTTAGAACAGGAAGAAAGAATGAGGCAAAGCTACAATTTCCCCGCAGGCACTTACTTTCAGAAATAGGGAGGAGTAGATAAACTACTTCTGAAAAGCCTGACTAATTGCTCTGGAAATCGGTTTAGTTCACCCCTTCCTGGGCAGGCAGAGCAGAAGCAAGAGTACTGCAGCCCAACTCACACAATCATGACCTGCTGGCAGGTCTCCAATCCCCCTGGAAGTAGTACCGGGAGACAGGATCACACACCACGTCACTCAGCTGCTTCACCAAAGTTGCCACCATAACTGCTAGGTACTGTAGGATCCAGATTTTATGAAGTGCTTATTTGTCCACAG
Organism: Galbula dea; assembly: GCA_013399015.1. Taxonomy (NCBI): domain Eukaryota; kingdom Metazoa; phylum Chordata; class Aves; order Piciformes; family Galbulidae; genus Galbula; species Galbula dea. The sequence continues at coordinate 7,649,358 of VWZX01002149.1, read as the reverse complement.
AGAACTAAGCTAACTACTAAAGTAGTTTCGCATGGCAGATTAAACAGCCATGAGGTAGTATAATTTTTTGTCATTAATGTCTTCAGACACACTGGAGCAGGTGACAGTCCTCACATGCCTCTTTCTGTGTAACTGTCTATCAAGGCAGGCAATCTCCTCTTCCACACCCAATTCCAAAGAAATGTTGTTTTAATAAAAGTTTCTTTTATGTGTTTCTGTAAAGGGTGTGCAAAAATTCTATCTGGCCAGGTGTTTTGCATCTCCTTCAGCTAACTGGTTAGCATATAAGGGCTTGTGAGCTTTATCAGATGATAAAGTTATACTGTTAATCTTCATTTGTCCATTCAACGGCATGCCTGGTAATATAGTCCCTACATCTTTAGTGAAAAACTATTGCATGCCTGGCAGTGAAATCATACAATATTTTTCTTGCTAAAACAGTGATACTACCTCCAAAACTGTCTATAAATGCATATGCAAAAGCAAAGCAGTCCAATACCAAGCTGTAGAACAATGGTCATTTAAAAATAGAGTTTGAATAGGATAGACCTTCTTACTAATTGAATGATTATTTACTTTAATGGCTAAAACAGTTGTATCATTGTTCTTGAGAACACTTACAACCTCTCTGTTTATATTGTATCTCTCTAGAGATACTGAAGCAGCCTGATACTTCACTTCCTTTCAAGAAGAGTTGCAGGCCAGCTCTTAAATGCCATCTACCCATAGCTATATAATGTTACGTTATGTTTAGGTGGAAGAAAGCTGTGGGTAAGAAATTTCAATGCATAATTTCTAAGTTATTTTGTACACTAGTAATGGTTGTATATTAATATTTCCACAACCTGACTAAGAAACCCTCATCACATTTGGTCAACCTACTGACCTCACTGCCTAAAGAGGCAGGAGAGAAAATACATTTAAAAAGCAGCCAGCACTAGGTGAAGAGAACTGTACACATTCAGTATTTCACAAACTGAAAAAAACCAGTTGTATTTACTGTTACTGCAATCACAATACAAAAATATATTCCCAGAAACATTCCTTGGAAGAGAGCAGTGGCTGTTAATACAGCAGCAATCCAAATTTAGGGCAAAAGAAGCTGGGCAGTGACCCATATATATTTTCCTGAGCTGTGAATTAGTGAATGAGAAATGAACATTTTGGTTGTTTGAGATCAGCTTTCACACAGAATGTTTTGTTTTCCTTATCCCCAGCCTGTCCTACTGTCAAAGTTATTTTTTCGTCCTTCAAAACTAATGAAAATAATTTAATTTCTCATGGAGAGATAAAGATGTATGCATGTTCTATTATCAACTAATATTTTTTGCTTTTTGCCAATGCTTTACATAAAGCTTAAAAAACTGATGGTTTTATTCTATTGAAAAGGAAAGCCCTTTGAGACCTCCTATTCCCTGTCTGCACAGAACTGCACAGATGAGGGCAAGATTCTCACAAATCCCTGCAGCCTGAAAGCTGTAATAAATGTTAGGCTTAAATACGTTCTGGAAGCGTTTGCAGGCTTATGCAGCATCAAGGGATGTAACTCTGTTTACCTACATGCTCCAGAGAAAGACATTCAGAAAGCAGAAGGCATCAGGCATGGCAGTTTAAGAAGCAATCTCACTGTCTTGGCTTATTACCCACAATGTTCTTTGTTATTTCCACTTTCATCACTGAGGTTCTCAGAAATGACTTAAGTTTGTGCCCAGGATGTCATCAGTGTGAAAAGCTACTACTTTGCTCATAATTTTCAATCTCTTCCAAAATCTTGCATGTCCTATGACAGGAAAGCTGTTATTTGAGACAGCTTATGCCTTTTCAATGTCTTCTCTGGCTACTGTGAGGAGAAGAAGAGATCACATTCTCTTTAAAGCTGCCAGATATGACTGCTTTTGAAAACAATTTCAAGCCTTTTTTGCTGTGGAGCAGATAATCTGACCTTTTTTTTTTTCTTAAACTTTTGAGTACTGGGTATGGTATAACAATTATTTATGTTCTTTAAGCTCTTTGAAAAAATAAAGCACATTAAACACATGTATGTATGGCAACAGGACCATTCCCAAGCAAATGATGAAAGACCTAAATGAAACTACTTCTAAGCAGCATGAAATTCAGACATACTGAGGTCTCCTTTTTGCTCTTTCCTCATGGGCCTTGCTGAGCATTGCCCACTCATTGTGTTCGTGTCACTCCTTGCAAGGGAAGCTCTTTGGCTGAGTGTGGTATTACTGGGGTAGAGGTGAGTGTGGTATTACTGGGATAAAGGAAGCTAAACCCTGCATGCTTTGAATAGAAAGGAGAAATAGCTTTTGTCCTGGTTTCACTGGGACAGAATCCTAGGCCAGCCCTGATGTGCAGGCTGTTAGCACTTTGGACTCCGCCAAGGCAGCTGACCTCACTTGTCTACAGGTGTATCCCATAGTATAAACATCCCTCTCAGTATAAAGGGGGAAGTTTGGCCATGGAAAATGAATTATTTGGACAAAGAGGGTTCTGCAATAGCTGTCTAACAGAGGAGGAGAGAGAAATGGGTAAAACACCTTGCTGCTTTCAAGAGGGGTCCCTGTAAATTTAGGGAGAGGATTTTGTAGCACTAACTGGCAGACAGGTAAGCATGCTAGATGCCCTGCCTTGGCCTTTCTATGCCAGAAAGACAACAGAGGACAATGATGTGGTTCTGAGATATTTATCCACTCCAGGCCTGCCTTTGCCTGTAAAAAGGTTTAAGTGCTTTTTTTATTTCTTAATTTTGGGTTAATTCTGGTAAGAGGTTTTATGGCTCTGAGCTAAGTAGGTTTGAGGCATTGCACTTGTGGAAAGATAATGAAGGCAGTGAACTCTGAATTGTATCTCTGGCAATAGTCTTTCCCAAGACTATTCCCTTCATTTTAGCTCAAAGTGCTTCTTGTGTCACAAGACCACTGCATTTCTCACCTACAAAAATCTTAACACCTGACGTGCTTGTTTACAAGGTAATTTAGAAAAACAGCCTCCTCTCACACGATCTTGTTCTAGCAAAACAAGCTGGAAATGTGACATAAAATATTTCACCAACACCACTGTTCCCTTTTAGATTTCAGAATAGCTCTTTTTCTTCTCACTCAGTCTCATAATTAATTATTGTTATTCTGAGGTCATCTGTAAATGAAGTGCAGCCACATAAAAACCAGGCTACGTAAAATTAAGTTTTAACAGAAATTGGGCAACTTGTAATTTTTTAATCCAGAGAAGCTCAGAAGAATATATATATTTACTTTCAATACCAAATTTGTGTTTGGAACAATGCCCTCTGCCAGTCAGTTTTAATAGGATCTGCCATGCTCCATTAAACCAATGATCCATCAAGTGCAATATTCTCCATGCTGCTTGGCAAATGTAAGATGCTTCAAAGGAAGGCACATTGCCCATCATTCACTTGGCCAATCTTTCAATTTGAATAGTGCATAAGCCATTCCATTCTTCATGTCAAGTCCTTGTCCCATATGGTAACAAAATGTGATCAACTGGCGCAAATGACCTGAAGTACTGTTTTAATAGTATTTAAGGCTATGTTTATGCTCTTGATTTGGTTTGTTTCACTTGAACTGTCAATTGTTTTTGTGTACAATGCTCCTCCCATTCCTTCTTTTTATGTCTTCTCTTTCTACTCCAATTCAGCAGCTAAGCAAATAGGCAGCATTCACAAATCCCCACAATTTTTCATATTAAAAAAATGAGTTATGATTTTTAATAGACATTAGAGGATATATCTATTAAACAGCTACTTGGTGTAACAAAACAGCCTGCACCTATCAAAGCAAAAAAACGTAGAGGAGTCAAATGGAAAAAAAAAAAAAGTTTACACAAAACATGGAGGGGCTGAGTGGGCAGAGGAGAACAACTACAACTTTGACTGAAGTCCAGTAAAACAATATGTCAAATGCAGCAAGGGTTGATCCAAAGTGTCTGGGTCGGGCTTTGTTGCTGAACTGGATCCAAATGCCCCAGTGAGAACTCGTAGTTACTGTTGCTCCCTTGTGTGGGGATGGCAGTGTAGAGGAAGAGAGAAAAGATGGGCAAAGGAAAGGATTATAAGCAGGGAACTTATATGGGAACAGCAAGCTTTGTGTGCCTTGGTACCCAAAATTTACTGCTTATTTTTCTTCATTGGATGAAGAGTCAGATTTAACATCTCAGTTTGTCATACAACTCCTTCAGTTCCTGAAAAAGTTAAGGATATCCTAGTGCCTTTTATCTGAATTTTGTTTGTGGTTTCCACAAAATTGGATGCTGATTAATTAATTGGCTCAGCATAATCAGACAGTGGGGAGTCTAATAGGGCTACAGGGAAATACTGTTAAGAGAAGTGTCTAGCAGTTCTTCTGTGATCTAATGAGCTGTGTTGTATTTATTATGGGGGTGTCACAGGGAGAAAAGGATGAAAGTGCCAGTATACTCATGCTTTCTTACTTTCACTCCATCTCAATATCTACCTCATTTCTGTGGTAATGCCATCTCTGAAGATGACCAAAATAAACTGTTGCCTACTCCCCAAAATACGTTTTTAGTTTTCTGCTGTGTATCTCACTTGTTTCGGACAAGGCAGCGTATCATTGTTGGCCTTTTGAGAACTTTGCTTGTGCTCACAGTAATTTTCACCCTCTCCTTTTTATAATGCAAACATATGTAAGTTTAGATATCTTTGATACAAGGATCTTCATTACAAAGTATCAGGAAGACAGGACAGAGAAGTTGAGACACTTCTGTCACTCATGTATGACTCAGAGACCATTTCTTACAGGTAGTTGAATAGTCATGCAATCAATCTTTTCCATTTCTGAGTCTCAGGGTAACAGATTCACTCTTGCTAAAAGGTTTGCTGAAGTTATACAGTTACGTTGAGCACTACCTGAATCTGAACATGACTGTTCCAAAATGGATAAAGCTAATAGCCTGGTTTAAAATGAAAATGCCTCCACTATTGAGAAGTTAAAGGGTTCCTCATTGATGGCTTATAATTGCAAAACTAGAAAGTTTGAGTAAGTGAGGCACTTTAAACTTTTGTATTTAATACTGCAAGTTAGTTATTTTTTGATGATTACATGTGTAAAAAAGAATCTATTGATTTCAGAATCCAATTTTGGCCACATTATTATTTTTGAGAAATTTTAAAATACTCCTGTATGGCTTCTACCATACTGGTTTACACTCAGGATGTATATTTACCTGTGTGTTTTGAACAAGCCCTTGAATAATCTTTGGATTTCTTCAAATTAATTCTGTGCTCACAACAAAATCCATGTTATGCAGAGTCCTCATTTTCCAGTATCTTTAACTTGGCAGAGTCATATTTCTGTCAATAGCTGTTTCACCTGGTAATGAAACAGTTTGTATCACTTTTGCCTTATAGACTAATATGGATGTTCAGTATTTCGATTTTTTAGTGTTTACCTCTTGCTATTAAGATTAAATTTTTTGAGCTCTTTATTGATATTGAATCCCTGTTAGTTGAACCTAGAAGACTGAGGGGGATTCCTAGACAAGGACTTCATTGTTGCAGGCGGTTTCCACAGAGCAGCTGTGGTATCATAATGAAAAATATTGAGGAAGGTAGAAATACCTCTGTTGTGAGCATATAAATGCTTTCTGCATGAAAGACATTTCTTTATGCCTATCTGTCACATTATCACAAGCTATTTTGTGTTCTACTGCTCTTCTGCTGAATAAGCATCTTTGGTCTCATTTTCTAAGTTTTAATGGGAGCTGTAACTGCTGTTTAGTCCTAAAAACCAGGACACGAATGTTTTAAGAATAAACACAACATATGTGGGTCTCCTGAGATTTACTTTTTCTCCTTCATTTGTCTGAGGTGCCAGTCCAGCTGAATTTGGCTGTGTTCTGAAACCTGGGGAAAATTTCCTCCAGCTTTTCAAGAACATGGGTTACTGTTTTTATTAAAAGCCAGACATTAAATTCAAACTCCCCTGAAAGTGACTGCAACATTTCCATTAACCTTAACTCACACACACAAAAGACCCCCAATATCCTTAAAGGTTTTTGTTTTCCTGAAGTTGGAAAGTGAAGTTGGAAATTTGACCTCTATACCTCTGTGTTAGCACCTGGTCACACATGCCAGGGTACCACAGGGACAAGCTGAAAGACAGGAGTGCTGAGGTTCTTTGATGGTATTTTAACTGTAACCTTTACAACCATCTTCCCCCCCCAAAAGTGTATCAATTGAATGGAACATCTACCTGTTACCTACAAGAGTAGTTATTCTAATTTTCAGGGCAAATATATTGCATCTTCACTGTATTTTATGTTAGCTTCAGGGAATAATTTATAAGTACTATCATACCTTCCTTTTCCCACATTTTCCCTATCAGTCACATTGAATATTGTCACTAGTAAGTGTAGTGTCTTCTCACAGAAACATCCTCTTTGTTTTTAACTTTCTTTCTCTTATTGAGCACCTCTCAGCTGCTAGAAACTTTGGCATTTCCTCTCCCTTTTCTGAAAAGTGGCTTTTCTTACATACAAGGCAGGAAACCTGTAACAAAAGAAATTTTTTGTTTTTCATTTGGTAACACAGAATATGTATATGGGATCCCTAGCTTTGTAGGACACCTGAACTTGGCGTGAGTTAAATGCATTCTGTGCTATGCAAAACCAGGCTGTTGGCATGTCATGCCCACTTTAATCAGACAAGTATATAGCTTCCCTTTTTCTCATATAAATTCTGATTAATTCCTAATGAATGTCTGAGCCCATCTTATTTCAGAGATAAGATGTGGTTTCTACATAATAAGTTAATTTCCTCCAGCACAGCAAAGAAGCAGTTTTGGATGACCCACTGAGTTGCTGTCACTCAAAATAGTTAGCACGTGTGTTTGAGTGTTATCACCTATTCCACAGCAGCCCGTGGAAGGAAAGATTACATTTTCAGTCAACACTGTGCACTGTGATATTTGCTTGTCCAACAAGAGGAATTTAATGCTTTCAGGTATGGCAAGTAGCTAGTACCTCATGGTATTTATCCAAGGGCTCTGATGTGGTTTAAGAAAATCGGGCTCTGAACTATGACAGAATCAGGTAATCTTTCTGTTAAAATTGCCAGATATCCTGGACAACAGATCTATGAATGGTATAAATCAAGATGAAGGATTTTCTCTTCCTCAGGGAGCCATGCTTGTCACTCATAATGGTAAGCTGCTGTTTCAGTTTCTTTCTGTTAATGAGAACGTGCCTGCAAATTAAAATATATTGCAATATCAATTCACAAAAAACAATGTGAAAACCCCATTTGTTTGGGCTTAAAAAACATTATGAGCTGTTCGTTTATTACGTCCTGTTTGTATCTTGCTATAATTTTTATTATGTCCTGCTTCTCCTGTTCTGATCTCGCCAATGACTCAAATCCTGCACCCCAAATAGAGGAAGATTGAACTGTGTCCAAATATATCCAGACTTAATTACTTGCACAGGACTGAAATCATTGCTAATTTGCTAAAATAAGAGCCACTCTGCACTCCATACCTCCATTGCTACTCTCTCTAGTTTCATTAGTTGAAACACTGAACACCCTCATGCAATAATTTTTAATGCCAACCAGCAAGAGGCCAAGAGGGCGCATTGCATTCATCCACAAATATGAGAAGTGCTGTCAAAGAGAAAACTTAGTAGTAAAAGGTGTTATCTTGTCACATTATGTTTACTTATCACATGGTTGACAGCATTTAGCAATAGGCTAAGATTCACGTTTACATTTTCAAGGAGTGTTGACTGACACAGGGACAGGAACCAATTTAAGGAAGAAAATCCAGCCTTATATAGAAATGATAAGTAAAGCATATATAGTGCAGTCCCCAAGGCAATGTACAGATAAGAGAATTGAATCTAGAGTCCTTTTCCTGGTAGCACTCCTATTAACTTCTAATTTCTACTAGTATGCATGAAAAGAGAGGAGTAAAAATTGCCACAGGCTCAGGATCCTGTGGATTTGCTCAATAGTGTGCAAAGAAGTTGGATTTGTTTAAAGACATATCTGGCTTGCCTTAGAAAAAAGGAAATAACAGGTGCGAATTTGTAAACATACACACAGTTGCCTCATAATGAAAAAAAAGAGTATTTGTCCATTTTGTCTAGACAGACATTTTGCAGACCTTTGAAAATGTAGGTAGTATCTATCTAATGGTTTTATTGGCAGAAGGCTGCAGTGGCCTTTTAATATCATAAAGTAGACCACATGATACAGCTGTGACACAGTGCTCTGAGGACCTGGTTTCCAGTAGGTGATTTGACTGTATTTTATACTCATTTTACATGGGCCTGAATGGCTGCACAGTGTGTGTGGAATTACAAGCTCAATTGTCTGGAATTTATCTTTTTAAAAAGATAAATTTAAAAGCCTTAAACCATAATATTAGTTCTGAGGCTGAGATCTGCTTACAGATCAATGACATCACATCACTCCTCCTTTTCTTCATGCTGATTAACCTGTTTAGACTTTCATGAAAGTCCTTGATGTAGGAGCAAAATGTCCTTGAAAACATTGGGTTCTTGGCAAATAGGCAAATTCCTGGTATGAGGCAAAGAAGGCCAATTTTTCTTTCATTACACTGTTGCTATTCCCACCAACTTCCCAATTTTCATGAAAGTAGCACACACACACATTAGAGAAGGGTTCAGTGTACTGCACGACCTGGATTCTATTTCTAGCTTTACCAGGAGTGTGTTTTCACCCATCACTTCAAGCAAATAAAACCCATTTTTTTCTCTTGAGAGCAGATACTCTTACTTTTTTATAAAGTAGGAAAATAATTATTTGGCATAATCATATGACATGGAAGGTTGTTCTATAAGGGAGATTGTTACTAGAAGTTTCTGGATCTTGCTGATCCTTACATCTAACCACTTAGTTTCAACAAAAAGTTTCACCAGTCCAATTTTCAACAAGCAGGTTTGGTTCATTTTCAACTGTTGAAATGTTTCTCTCGGAGAAATTCTGGTAGGAGAAAAAACCCAGAGCACATTCATTAAATGACCTTTTTCCCTATCACTTGTCACATTCTTACTAATTTCCTTATCCACTCAGATGCCTCGTAGATCTGGAAGGTATAACTGCCATGCTAGTTCAAGTCTAAGAATCTGAATATTCTTCCTGGTGTGTATGTATACAGAATGCCAGCTGTGTTACCTGTTTTCATATTTCACATCTTTACTCCATTCAATTTGCCTAACTTAAGAAGCTGTTAAAAATGGGAAAGAGAAATATGGAACTCATGGTTTTGACACTATTTCAAGTAAATTTATTGTTGTGGGTTCTGCAGACACCTTATTTCACTTTAGAAAAGCTATTTTTTGATCACTCCCAGCTGAAGAATACTGCCGATAGAAATTTAAAAAACTGAATCGTGTATTTTTCATCATTTTGAGGACAGAAAAATTCTACCAGAGAGTAGTTGATCCATATGAACCAAACCCTGTTGCAGTCTAATTCCACCCTGTCTCAGTCAAGCCAGTTGGGCAAAAAGAATGAGGGATTATATTCTGTCTTCAATTCCAACTCGCACATGAAATAGCATTCCCAAAAAAAACCAGAGGGAAAAAAAAAAGGCATGAAGAATAATCTAGCACCTTCAGTAATATAATACTGTACCTGCTATGTTTCACTATTCACTGTAATCTGTCAGGCTTTTCTGTTCAGTCTCTGTCCTTATGGTAGTTGTACACCTTTTGTTATTTTACTCTTGCCTAAGCGACTTCCAGGAAGCAGTTTTCTAAATTAGAATGACATCACTTCAAAACCCTGGAAATTCAAGCCACTATTCACAAAATGTACTAGACTGGCAGCCTTTGACTGCAAAGTCTTTAACAGGCTGAAACAGCAGACACCACAATGTTCCCTGCATCGTTTTGCCTCCTTTCTCCCTCGCTTTTGCAGTTTGGCTATGCTGACATCCCTCTGATACTTTGGTAACATTAAATATTTTTGAGAAGAATAATGATTTTGGAACATGGGCACTACTGACATTAATAGTGTTTTCAGAAATGTGTATAAGACTCAAAACAGAAATCCCTTTTTGAGAACATTTGGCCATGTCCAGGATTTTGTAGGTGCAATTTCACTACTGTTAGGTTTCTTGTTTGTTCTGGTGTCTCAAATGTGTAGACTCATGCATTTTATTTGCCTGAATATGGCACTTCAGAGCCTCAAACATACCACCAAGACACAGCAATGATTTTAAAATTCTTACTGTCAGTTAGGCCACTATGGCTGAAGTTTAATCAAACTTGGATTCTCATATCCCTGTTCTGATACCATGATCTGGTAGCAGCCTCATACTTCAAACTGTGGTCAATTTTCTATACATAATTTTATTGTGACTGAGATTATTTCCCTACATATTTCAGTTGGAAATACAAAACATTTCTAAGACTGTAACCATACAAAGAACATTTGAGATTTGTAGTGGATTATTTTGTTGCCATCCTGGATGTTTTTCAGGTAGGATTTCCTTCAAATAAACAAAGGGAAGAGTTTCTTCACTACTATTATGCTGTAGAATTCAAATGCAATCAAGTACTGGTCAAAACTTACCAGAAAGCAAGTAAAGCAGGAGGGGCAGGATGAAGGAAAGTGCTAAAACTAAATGCACGTTAGGAATCTTGCATTTTGGCTTGGTGGCTCTGTAACAGTACAGTGAGAAAGAGAAAAAGGATTTGGTCATTTTTTCTTACATTAGCTTTTTCCTTCAGTAAGAGGAAATGCTCGCTTCCCTGAAGGAACTGGCTGGTATGTACTCTCTAATACAGGCAGTGAGGAGAATGAGATTTGTCAGAAGTCCATGTTGCAGGGTTATTGTGTAGTAGATAAAGCAGCCTTCTAGACAGTGCTTTATAGTGCTGTAACATGACTTTAATAAGGTGGGGGTTTTGCCACTGTCTCACATGGTATTCTTGGAAGCAAACTACAAAACCAGTTTTGGTGAATGCTTTATAGCATGAAATCACAGAATCACAGAATGTTATGAGCTGGAAGGGATCTCCAAAGATCATCTAGCATATACTGTAACATATAGTATTGTAATCATTGGAAAGTTATCATTTTACCCCTTGAAATGAAGGGATACACCGTGAAGGCTTCTGTAAGGATGTCTTCCAAGTCAAGTATTCAGTAGTGACTTGGATAACTGAATAGATAGTCATTAACTTTCACTAGCTGTAGAAACAAACCAATCTCTATTCAGACAACATTCAAATAACGAGAAACTCAGCCCATAGAACACATAATTCAAATTAGTGATGGAAAGTGCAACAGAAAAAGCAAGAATGTGTCTTTATTAAAACTAAGAACCAATATTAAAACCCTCTTTTATCTATTTCTGAAAAGAAAATAAATCTTGATATGTGGAAGTCATGCTCTGAGCATACATTCAGGAAGCAAGAGCATTTCTCAGCTACTTTCAGCTGTAATTTTATGTTTTGCTCTCAAGGGAAATTCTAGAGGCAATTGAAAGTCCATTCCTGTAGCCCACCGTAACAACAGAGGCTATTTTTTGAAAAAGGAGTACAATATGGGTTTTTTAAGTCAAAGGGCCTCTGCTAGAATACAATGTTTGGTGCAGACAGATTGTTGCATGGCAGTGCTCTAAAATATATAACTGTTACAGTATGTATAATTAGTTTAGACACCTAGAATGAATAAGTCCAAGTACTTCAGAGTAGCTACACTATGTTAGTTTCTTAGAAAGCTAAGTTTGTTCTACCGTGTATGGAATTCCACTGAAGCTGATGAATAACATAAAAAGCCACTTCTCTAAATAATTCAAGATGAAAACTAATTAACTGATGAAAACAAAACCCAGTTCTGTCTTTAAGGTTGTAGCTGAGTAAGTTAACTCTGTGAAAATCTTGGCTGGCTTTTCCTGTGCTCCTTTTGTATATATGGAAAACAACAAAGGCAAAACCATGGCTGACACTGAAAACAGTGTACAGTGAGAGGTAGTGAGTGTTTTTTAATAAGAGACTACTTAATGATGGTTGGCAGACAGAATTCTATATAAGCAGTTCTATATGGATTTCAAGTCCACTTTCTCTGAAGTAATTGGAAAACTTAGACAAATTTCAATTTCAGTAGAACCAGCATTTCTGAGTTCAGATTCATGTGAGTTTATCCTGATAGTCATGTAATGCTTTGAAAAAGTTTAGGGCAAGAGAAAAACGGCATCTCAGTAGTGTGCAGACAAAGGAATAGCTTTACTGTATACATAAAACAACACGTTGTCTCTGTGTACCTACTGTTCTGCATACTCTGTGTATAAACCCACCCATGCTCTGCCTCCTGTGTACCTACTGTGTATAAAACCACACATGCTCTGCCTCGATTTTAAAGGAGATGCAGTTTCCCTGTGGCATAATGCACTGAAAAATCTCTTAAGAAAAGAGGCGATACGTCTCTGCAGAGCAAGAATTTTTGTGACTGGTATCTATAATTAGCTCTAATATATAAGCTATAATTAGCTTCTCAACATCCTCCCACTGTTTTTTAGTTTGACACCAGACAGAATTAAACCAGTCAAGTCTAAGGCTGAGACACCCGGAACACTTTGGAAATCTTGACTCGCTTTTATCATCGGTAAGCCAATGATAACAGTCTCTTTTTACCAGAAATTTTTTACTTCAACTGTTTCCAGGGCAGGGCTGAGTATTTCTCCAAATAATGACCGGCAGGCTGGGCAGCGCTTTTCTGTTTGGGCCATTTTAGCGAGAACTCCTTTCCTGGTGTCAACTCACCGCCTCTCGCCCTTACTACAGGAGCTTCACTGAGAGCTCTCACCGCGTCGGGCACTGTTGGAACGGTTCGGTACCGTTTTTGCCGGGACCGTACATCGGGCGGGAACCTCCTGAACACTCCCGAGAGCCGCGACTCTACCGCTACCTGACGTCCTCGGCTACCTCAGCCGCTGCCGAGGGACACTTGTTAACGGCCTGTACTGACGTCCCTCCCCCTCACCGCGCCCCCCGCCCCCCCCCCCCCCGCCGGGGCCGCGGGGGGGGGGGGGGGCGGAGGTGGGGGGGAGAGGCGTCCCCTCCTCTCCGGAGCGCTCGCTGCGGTAGGCGGCTGCTCCACTCCGCCGCGGCTCGGCCCCTCCGCCTCAGTAACGATGCCATCCTAGCGAAAGAGGATGACAGGGAGAGGAGAAGGGCAGAGGAGCCGTTGCTGCCGGGAGCCCTGTCTTTTGCTCGCCTCCCCGGCACTTTCCGGCTCCCGGGCTGCGCATCGCGCCGCCTTCCTGACAGGAGGCAGGAGGAGAGGGCGGAGGGGCGGCGGTGGTTTTATGTTGAGGGTTTTGTCCTTCTCAGGTGCTCCATTCCCTGCCGGGCAGGGCTTTTCTCCTCCCGTCTCCTTCTTCGCCACACACGCTGCCGGACGAGGCCGGCCGGGAGCGAGAGCA